>PVJX010029049.1:0-23270 GCA_004027295.1 Dolichotis patagonum | reverse complement strand
AGAAATAAAAGAAATAAAGATAGGAAAGGAAGAGGTTAAATTATCACTATTTGCAGATGACATGATACTCTTTATAGAAGACCCAAAAAATTCCATTAAAAGACTACTAGAGGTTAGTAAACAAATTCAGCAGTTTAGCTGGATACAAAGTCAATGCTCAAAAAACAATAGCATTCCTGTACACAAACAAGAACCTCACCGAGAGAGAAATTATGGAAATATCATCCTTCACAACAACATCTAAAAAAATGAAGTACTTAGGAATCAACCTAACTAAAAATGTAAAAGACCTATATACTGAAAATTATACTATGCTAAAAAGGGAGATTGAAGAGGATATTAGAAAATGGAAAGATGTTCCATGCTCTTGTCTAGGAAGAATCAACATTGTGAAAATGGCCATACTCCCAAAACTGTTAAACAGATTTAACACAATCCCAATCAAAATACATACCTCACAGATCTAGAGAAAACACTCCTAAAATTCATTTGGAAACAGAAGAAGCCTAGAATAGCAAAGGCAATTTTGGGCAATAAAGGCAAGGCAGGAGGCATCTCAATTCCTGACTTGAAACTAATACAAAGCCACAGTGATAAAATCAGCATGGTACTGGCAAAGAAATAGACCTGAGGATCAATGGAACAGATTAGAAGATACAAATATAGGTACAAAGACACTCAGCCACCTAATATTTGACAAAGGGGATAAACATGTTCACTGGAAGAAGGATAGCCTCTTTAATAAATGGTGTTGTAAAAAATTGGCTCTCCACATGCAGAAGACTGAAACTAGATCCACAACTATCACCATGCACAAAACTAAAGTCTAAATGGATCAAAGACCTAAATATTAAAATGGAAACACTAAATTTACTAGAAGATAAGTTAGGTAGAAGTATTGGAGACATAGGTGTAGGCAGAGAATTCATGAACAAAAGGAAAATTGCACGGGAAACACTTCAAAGAATCAACAACTGGGATCTCATATTATTGAAAAATTTCTGCACTTCAAAAGAAATCACCATCAGAGTGAAAAAAACCCCCACAGAATGGGAATGAATTTTAACCAGCAACCCCTCACACAAAGGACTTACATCAAAAACATATAAATAAATGAAAAACAACAAGGCCCCCAAATTCAAAGACCCTCTCCAAAAATGGGCAGCTGAGATGAACACACAGGTCTCAGATGAAGATATACAAATGACAAACAAATACATGAAGAAATGTTCACTGTCACTGGCCATTTGAGAAATGCAAATTAAAACAACATTGAGATATCATCTCACACCAGAAAGAATAACTGCCATCAAGAAATCAACTGATAACAAATGTTGGTGAGGCTGTGGGGAAAAAGGAACACTGCTCCACTGTTGGTGGGAGTGTAGACTGGTGCAACCACTATGGAAATCAGTATGGAGAATTCTCAGAAGACTAGGGGTGGAAGCTCCATTCAACCCAGCTATTCTCCTCCTGGGTATTTTCCCAGAGAAACTGAAAAGTTCATATCACAGTGATATATGTGCACCCACATTCATAGCAGCACAATTTGTAATAGCTAAATCTTGGAAACAACCAAGATGCCCACCAACAGCAGAGTGGATGAAAAAGATGTGGTATTTTTATACAATGGAATATTACTCAACTATAAAAAAGAATGATCTTGAGGCCTTCATATTGAAATGGAGACAACTTGAAACTATCCTCATTAGTGAAATAAATAAGAATCATATTAATAAATATCACATTGTGTTTCTAGTGTAAACAGTAATAAGAACTCTAGGAGTAATAAAAGCTAAAATGTGTAATTGCTACTGTAAAAAAGAGGAAAAGAAAGTACTCTAAAGGATATAACTGCATGTGTGTTTAAGTGTGTAAGATAGATGACCGTATTACTGTTTTTGTTAGAACGTTGAGCAGAACCGTTAACAGTCTCATTGTTTGAATGTGTACTTTGTATGTTTTAACTTTGTAACTTGAACAACTATTTCCAGTGATGACAGTATGTAACTTATCAAGTGGCGATTTCTTAGTATTTTTGTTTTTGTTTTTGCTTTTTGTTGTGGTTCTTGTTCTTTTTTTCTTTCCCCTTTGGAATTCTGTATTGTTACTACCCTCTTTCTGTTTTGCTTAGTTTTTTTTCTTTCTTGTTCTCTTTAAATTAAAAAAATTTTTAAAATGTAATAGGAAATATTTCTAAAACTTGGAAATGACAAAAAAATTGCATGATTTTTCATCTTATCAATGCCATATTGGAGCATTGTCTGCTGAATCTGCCCAGAATTCATTTGTCTATTGAATTGTATATAATTGACTTATTGAAAGCTTGGCATGGTCTCTGGTCTATAAGAATGAAACATTATTGTGAAAACACAAGGAATTGAGATTTATTTTTCTCAGTAAAAATGCAAATGTTTTTGTCAAAAGAAGTATATCCATATCTATATTTAGCTACATCTATATCATCTATATCTATATCTATGTCTCATCTATATATCTACAACTATAGCTATGTATCTCCAACTTTTCTAGCTATATTGTCTTCTAAATATCTTTATATCTAGTTTAGTAATCATTATGGATCATATCTGGGTCTCCTCCCAAAGCCTTATACACTCATATTTGTGGCTTTCGAGAGTGGCTGACTCATGGGTGTGTGATAATCGATGAGTGCCCTGATTGGTTTAGCATAGCTCCAGGGGTGCCTGAATGGATTTACTGAAGACAGAAGACCCATCTTGATGTGAGTGTCATCAATCAGTAAGCTCGTAGCCTGAATGGAACATGAAGGGGAAAACAGAAGGAAGACTCTCTGCAGTCCTCTGCATTGCCTCTCTCCTGTCATCCTTTGCCTTGAGGCCAGTCCACTGTGGACTCTACAAACTGAGCTAAAATAAACCTTTCCTCTAACCTGTGGGTAATGGTGTTTTGCCACAGCAATGAGAAAGTAACTAAGGCAGTAATAAAATTTTTCAGTATTCTTATAAACTACATAAACATGTCTCACAGCCTGTTGAATCAGCTTTATCATCTACTTGTTCTATCAATAATAAGTAATTATACGATACATGCCTAGATAGTTCATAGACTTGTAATTATTTAATTACAGGCAGCATTCCTATTTGTCTTCACCTCTATTTCTTTGGTGATAACATCTTATATAACTAGAATATAAACATTAAAGCCAAGAAAACAATATTAATATAATTGGACTATTAAGTATAGAATATATTTATATATCTTAAATTTTCAAAATTGCTCATTGTATGCATAATTCTATGAAATTTTATCATATAAATTTATATGATAATCACCACCTTTATCAAAATACAGTGCTCTATGATTGCAAAGAAATCTTGCTAATTCATTCTTTTCACACTGTGAAAACTCTATATCTAGCATCCATTCATATGTCCTCTGTTACTGCAATTTAGTTCTTTTGAGAATACTATATAAATAGAATTACACTATACATATTACTTTGATATTGGCTTTTTAGCTCAGCATAATTCTCTTGGAGTCTATCCAAATTTTAGCAGGCATCAATAGTGTGTTTTTTTCATTACTGAATAATTTTCCATGGTTGGTTTACTCATTCACCAATTTAAGGATTTTTTGATTGTTTTTGACTTTTTACTTTTATATAAGATGCTATAAATGTTCATATATTTATAAATAGGTATTTGCATGAATACAAATTCTCATCTCTCTATGCTAAATATTCAGGAATGGGATTGTTGGGTTAAATGGTGAATGTATGCTAAATTTATAGAACATGTCCAACTTTTTTCAGAATATTTGTAACACTATACATTCCATTAGCAACGTATGAAAGATCAAGTTATTCCTCAACGTTACCAGAACTCATGATCAGATATTGAGACTTAGAAATTCAACAGATGTGGAGTGGTAGCTATTGGGGTTCTTAACTGCACTTAATCAATGGCTCATGATATTAGGCATATTTTCATGGTTTATCCCAGCTGTCTATCCTGTTTATTAGGTCTAATTAAGTCTTTTACAATATTTTAAAAATTATATTGTTTGTGCTCTTTCTCTTGAGTGTTTTTGTTCGTTTGTTTGTTTTTTGTACCAGGAATCCAACTCATGGCCCTGTGTTTGCCAGGCAGGCATTTGTGCCACAGAGATAAATCCCCAGCCTATGCTCTTTCTCTTGAGTTTTGAGAATCCTTTTATATATATGGGCTTATCGAGTACAACCTAAATATTTATAGTTTCAGTTATTTTAATGTATTTCTTTGCTGATATTTCCTATTTTTCGTAGATTTCATGACTATTTACGATTGTTTACTAGAGCATTTTTACATTATCTACTTTAAAGCTCTTGACAGATAACTCTAATATCTATGCTTTTATTGGCATTGTTATCTCTTATGTTTGCTCTTTTGATTGGAGATTTTTCTGTTTCTTGTTATGTTGAATAATTTTGGATTTAATCTTGGACATTTTGAATATTACACCCTTCACCTCAGCTTGCTATTTAAAGCTCTTATTTGAACTAGTATTGTTTAGGCTCAGAATGCATATTATATTCCTTTTGTTGGCTATACTTCAAATGCCAATTTAGATTAAAAAGCATCTGCAGCGCCATTCTGATCTGCCTTGCTTTTATACTACCGGAGACCAACTTGAATTCTGGGAGGTTTTCCACACCACGGTGTTTTCCCAAAGCTTTTGCTCTTCTAATTCTGATTTGTTTTATGTATGGGCCTCTAGGAGGTGAGCCTAGGATCTCAGACACAAATCTAAAGGACATTTTTCTCTGGCTCTGTCCTTTCCAGAATCTCCTATGTGTTCTACAGGCAGCTTTGAGGGGGCAGAGTGCAAAGTTCCTGATGTCATTTATATTCCACGAGACAGGGAACCAATAGGAACTCTCCCAGAGTCCTTACATGTTTCTGACTACAAGAATTTCCCTGTTAAGTCTAACCAGCTTAGTTTTATGTCAAAACACTGAATATCAGTGGTTTCGCTTTCTGTGTAATGATCTGTCTTCTCCTCATGAATGTTTCTGACTGCTTGGAGGCAAGCTCAGAAAATGTTTGGAAGCAAAAGAATGAATAGATTAATATTTCAGAATGATGCCACTTTATATTTCTACAGGCATTCCCTATATAGATTGTCAGTTAGATATGGAACTATGTGCTCTTGATTACTATGCACAGCATTGGCTTTCTTTTTGCATTACTGTTGACAAGTCATCCATGATGCTTGCTCTAATAAGGATTTGCTGCTTTTCCTCTTAAAATTTCCCCCAGAGCCCCATTATGAAGTGCGGATCATAAAGCTTTAGTAACTTTTCTTGGAAACAATGATGCAATTGATGATTGCACTCAGATGTAACATTTGGATGCCAATAAGTCATTGGTGTGATTAATAAAAATTGTTTTAGTCAAAGAAATAAGAATTTAAAAGTTATGCAGGCCTGTTTTCAAAACTTAGATTTACAGCATAATTTGAGGAAGGTTTCTGCTCCCTGAAAGCCTGTTTCTTCAGGGAGTAGTGACCACAGCCATGGAAAGACTGTGAGGCCTAGTTAATATTTTATATAAAGAGACTATTCAGGACACTTCCTGACACATTAATGTTCAGTGCACTTGTTTAGTATGAACACAAAGAAAAAAATGACAGTAAGAGTGGTTAATAATGTAAAATTTAAATTTAAACAAAGAATTATAATCTAAGATAGGATTATTTAAGATTAAAAGAGGCCTTCTAATAGAGCTTCTCATTTTGCAAATAGCAAAACTGAGGCTCCATGGGATTACATGACTTCTCTGTTGTATTCGTGTGTCCAGAGGCAAATTTGGATTTAGAACTATGATCTGTCAATCAGTAAAGCAGTAAATCTTAACACCACGCACAAGCATTTCATACGCAGCCACCTGAAATGGAATCTATTATAGTCATTGATCTTTACAAGAGGCTGTAACATTGTGTTAAATGTGCACATGGAGTATAAACCGTAACTCTAATCATAGCCTGATGCCATTAACTGATGGGCTAACTTCAGCAATCATTAAACATTTAACAAAAACATTGCTTGCTTTAGATAATAGATGATTCAGGTCATTTGAAAATGATATATTGTGATGTTTTAGTAGGCATTTTTTAATATCTTTATACAAATGTTCTTACAAAGAAACCTAACAATTATTCCACTGATTTTTTTCTTTTTACAAATGTGACTCTAGCTAGGGAATGTTTGAAGATGTAGCTAGGACTCTGAGAAGAATTAGAAAAAATTTGGCAGTATATATGCTGGAGAACTCTGACATTTTACAGAAGACCTTTTTTAAAATTTTCACTAAATCATACTGAATCTGGTACCTTAAACAAACCATACAAATGAACAAATGAGATTTCTTTATTTTATGCTAACAGACAGAGAAAGAATGGACATTTTTTAAAATATGTATTAAGTACATTCTCTCAAAAATGCCATAGGAATAATCAGATACCATATTATCAGGATATGTGATCTTTGCCAGCACTGTGTTGTTAGTAATGAGACACAACTTTGGTACTCACTCTGTTAACATTGGAAGGTCCTGTAGCCGAAGCTAGACGTGCCATCTCCAGATGATAATTTTGTCTGTGTCCTAGTCTGTTAGTCAGCTCTCTCCAGCCCTCATCCAAACCCTCTTCTACCAGTTAGCAAACAGTGTCTTCCCAGTTTCCTTTACCCGAGGTTGTCACTTCACGGAGGGGAGGCTTGTTTCCCACTGTCTTGTTTCCTCTTAAGACCTAGGCCAAACAGAAGGGTATAACATATATATTCTCATATTATCTTCATTAAATAAGGATTTTTTGCTTATATTATATTGACAAATCCATTTATACCTTTGATTCATGATCTACATTTGAGGTGAGATATTCAGTTGGAATTCTGACATTAAGACACTTTTGAGTCAGTCACAAGAAAATAAACCATTTTTCAAAAAACTACTTACTTTCTCCCTTTTGCCTTCTAAGATTAAAAATATAAAACTTTAGCTACTAATTTAAATAAATAATATGCCAGAACAAATGAGATCCAAAAGGTACAGTAGATATTGTGACACAGAAAGAAACTCCTCGAAAGGAAAGAACAACAGGGTTAGGGGAAAGGAGAAAAGTGGGAATATATATATTATGTTAATTATATTATATTAATTATATTATATTAATTATATTATATTATATTATATTATATTATATTATATTATATTATATGTACACACACAAGATAGCTAATACAATTGTACTACTAATTCTTTTAGTTCATTGAAAGGAAAACTTAGTACTCATACTGTTTAATCAATTTTGCATGCCTGGCTCTGGCAATCTGAGCAATACTTTTGAAGATAACAACATGCATTATACTAAACATTGTTTATTTCCTATCATGTTGTTTTGAAATTCTACATCATTTTTATAGTTTTTTATTCTCTTTAAAATAAAAAATGATTAAAAAATTAAATCAACCAATCTATAGGTTAAAAAAATACTATATTTTAGTGTGTCTTGCATTCATTTATTTATTCTTCATAATATTAAACTTTTTAAAAGTCCAGGCTTTTTTGGCCCATACTACTCCATTGTGACATATGTTTCACTGTTGATATTATTTGATGATTGTTTATCAACAGTCTCAATTTGAATTTCCTCAATGTTGAGCCTAGCATTGTGGGATGCTTGAATGTATCTGGGTGGTCTTTGTAGTCATTCAAGGACCTCATGTATATGAAAATTAGCATATTCCACATTCCAAGAAAAAGTAACAATGTACAAATCTTGTTCAAAGACAGTAGGGTCCTGATATTGGGAAAATTTGAAGGAATACAGCTTGGAATCTGATGCTTGAGTTGTTCTCCAACTGAGCCTTAAAATTCATATCTTGGTTCTTGGACAGAATGCCTAGAATATAAAAACAGATGACAACTGAAAACTCTTTTCTTTTTTTCTTTTTTTAAATTGCTTTAATTTTTTTAAAGAAAAAAAGCAAAATAGAAAAAAGTGTAGAAATACAGAATTTCAAAAAAATAAACAGTGAAAAGTCACTGGCTCATAAATTACATGTTGTCATCTTAGAAATAGTTGTTCAAGTTACAAAATTAAAGCATACAAAGTGGACATTCAAACAGTGAGACTGCAAACAGTTCTGTTCAAGCATCCAACAAAAACTTAGGAATATGGTTATCTATCTTACACACTTAAACATACATGCAGTTATATCCTTTAGGGCACTTTCTTTTCCTCTATTTTTTACAATAGTAATTACACATTTTGGGTTTTATTACTCCTACATTTTTTATTATTTTTTACACTAGAGACACAACGTGATATTTATAAATGATTCTTATTTATTTCACTTATGAAGATAGTCTTAAGTTGCCTCCACTTACCTAAGAAAGCCTTGAAATCATCTTTTTAATAGCTGAGTAATATTCTATTGAATAAAAATACCACAACTTTTTCATCTACTTTGCAGTTGATGGGAATTTTGGTTGTTTCCAAGATATAGCTGTTAAAAATTTTGCTGCTATGAACATGGGTGCACATATATCACTGTGACATGACCTTTTCAGTTTTTCTGGGAAAATACCCAGGAGGAGGGTAGTTGGATTGAATGGAACTCCCAATCCTAGTTTTCTGAGAAATCTCCATTCTGATTTCTACAGTGGTTGCACCAGTCTACATTCCCACCAAGATTGGAGCAGTGTTCCTTTTTTCCCTGTAGCCTCACAAACATTTGTTATCAGTTGATTTCTTGATAACAGCTATTCCTTCCAGAGTGAGATGAAATCTCAATGCTGTTTGAATTTGAATTTGTTGAATGACCAGTGATGGTGAACATTTCTTCATGTAGTTATTTGTAATTTGTATATCTTCATCTGAGAAATATGTATTCATCTCAGATACCCATTTTTGGAGAGGGTCTTTTAATCTGGGGGGCTTGATGTTTTTTAATTCTTTATATGTTCTGGGTATAAATCTCTTGTCTGAGAGGTCACTGGCTAAAATTCTTTCCCATTCTGTGGGTTTTCTTTTCACTCTGTTGGTGATGTCTTTTGAAGTGCAAAACCTTTTCAATAATATGAGATCCCAGTTGTTGATTCTCTGAAGTGTTTTCAATAGAGCTTGCTTTTGTTCATGAATTCTCTGCCTGCCCCTATGTCTCCAAGACTTCTACCTACCTTGTCTCCCAGGAGATTTAGTGTTTCTGTTTTAATATTGAGATCTTTGATACATTTAGACTCTAGTTTTGTGCATGGTGATAGGCATGGGTCTAGTTGCGGTCTTTAGCATGTGGAGAGCCAGTTTTTCCAACACCACTTATTAAAGAAGCTATCCTTCTTCCAGTGAACATGTTTAGCCCCTTTATCAAGTATAAGGTGGCTGAATGTCTTTGTAGCTGTGTTTGCATCTTCTAATCTGTTCCATTTATCCTCAGGTCTACTTCTTTGCCAATGCCATGCTGATTTTATCACTGTGGCTTTTAAGTACAGTGTCAAGTCAGGAATTGAGATGCCTCCTGCTTTGCCTTTATTGCCCAGAATTGCTTTGGCTATTCTAGGTTTCTTTCTGTTTCCAAATGAATTTTAGGAGTGTTTTCTCTAGATCTAAGAGGTATGTCAATGGTATTTCGATTGGGATTGTGTTAAATCCTTATAATGTTTTGGGAGTATGGACATTTTCACAATATTGTTTCTTTCTATCCAAAAGCAAGGAATATCCTTCCATTTTCTAATGTCCTCTTCAATCTCCTTTTTTAGTAGAGTATAATTTTCAGCATATAGGTCTTTTACATTCTCGGTTAGGTTGTTTCCTAAGTATTTCCTTTTTTTTAGATGCTATTGTGAAAGGTGATATTTCCATAATTTCTCTCTCATGGAGATTTTTTGTTTGTGTACAGGAATGCTATTGATTTTTGGGTGTTTACTTTGTATCCAACCACACTGCCGAATTTATTTATTACCTCTAGTAGTCTTTTAATGGAGTATTTTGGGTCTTCTGTATAGAGTATCATGTCATCTGCAAATAGTGATAATTTATCTTCTTCCTTACCTATCTTAATTCTTTTTATTTCTCTCTCTTGTCGGATTGCCCTGGCTAGTATTTCCAGAACTATATTGAATAGGAGTGGTGATAGTAGACATCCTTGTCTTGGTCCTAATTTTAGAATGAAAGCTTTCAGTTTTTGTCCATTTAGCATAATGTTGGCTGTTGCTTTGTCATAGATGGCCTTTATGAGATTGAGGTAGACACCGTGTATTCCAAGCTTCTGAAGAGTTATTATCATGAATATATGTTGGACTTTACTGAAACCTTTTTCTCCATCTATTGAGATGACCATGTGGTTTTTGTCTTTGGCTCTGTTGATGTGGTATATTTATTGATTTATGTATGTTAAATCATCCTTGCATTCCTAGAATGAATGCAATTGGTTGTGGTGTATAATCTTGATGATTTGCTGCATTCTATTAGTCAGTATTTTATTGAGAATCTTTGCATTAATGTTCATTAGTGAGATTGGCCTATAGTTCTACTTTTTGGTGGATCTTTCTCTAGTTTTGGTATGAGAGTAATACTTTTGGGTTAATATTTGGTCCTTCAATCCCACTAGTGTCAACTGTTGGTAGTGTGTATCTTGGGGTCCTACTGTAAGGTTGATGTTTGTCAAATTGCTGGGTCCCACAATGAAGAGGTGTGTCAGTCACCTGAATTCCCCATGCAGGGACTATTGGGTGAGTCCTATATTCTTCCTAGGCTGACAAGCCTAGGAGTACTGATGGAAATCAACCCCCAGTTTCTGCTTTTATTATGTCTTCAGGTTGTTTAGAGTCACCTGATCTTCCTGTTTATAGTGTTTGTCTAAGCTGGGACCCTACTGTGTCTCTGGGTGTCCCGCAGGCCCTCTTAATTTTCTCCAAGTTGACGAGGCCTTGTTGGCACCCTCCTCAACCTACCTGATATTGTCTGTGTGGAGGAAGGGCTCACCCACCCACTTGCCAAGCTCACCAATGGCCTATCTCTAGAGGGAGCTTTGCTATTGCTCCTGTTTACCCACTGAAGGTGGCAAACTCTAATTCTATTTTAGGGGCAAACTCATCTCACTAATGGGAGCCTGCTGAGTTCTTCTGCTTGGATTATGGGTTACTGAGTCTCCCCTAGATACTGTATGATTAGTCCTCTGCAGTCTAAGTTTCTGGGGGGAGGTGTGGGAGCCAAAGATCAACAGCAATACTAGGTCTAGGAGGTTAGGAGGTCCCCAGTGGCAGCATTGGGACTGCAGGGGTGCAAGTCATGGGCTGAAGTTCCTAGGTCTTGAGGTGGGTGTACAGGACCGTGGGGACATGTGAGGGACCCAGTTCTAGCCCCTGCATGTACCACTGGCTGGAGTTCCCACCAGGTGGTCTGCCAGGACAGTGGGGGTTATGGGAGGGACCCTGGTCTAGGCCAGTACTACACGCTCTGCTGGGTGAAGTTCCTGGGTCCTGTCAGGTGGTCTGTTGGGATAGCGGTGGTCGCAGGAGTGGGTCTAGCCCAGCCCTGCATGTGCTAGAGTTCCCCAATAACTCTTTTCTTAAAACTTACAAAAGTATTGAAAGCATGGGCCATCAGAAGTGTTCTGGCCCATAAATGGAAGGAGGGCTGGTGCCAACATATAGGCATGTATAGGAGATGATGCCAGAAGTGCAGACTTCTACAGAAGCTGTAGGCCTTGACATGTGTCAGGGCTGACACATGCCGTACACAGCTAGCTGGCATGGCCTCAGTGAAGCGACCTCAGCCACAAAGTGCAAGAGCACCTGTGGCAGCCCTGCTGGCAAGCAGCACCCGCACACTGCTGTCAGGAGGCCTGCATGGCAGACACCATGGGGGAGCAAAGTGTGTTGTGTGCTGTGGCTTTATGGCTCAGACTCGTTTTTTGGGCAAAAAAAAAAAAGTAGAGACAGTGTCAAAATTACCTATGGCAGGAACAGAGGCAAAACCATAGATTGGAAAGTTGTTTTATGGCAAGTTCACTATGTGCCCCTTGAGAAATCTCAATTGTATGGCAAACTTTGAAGAGTTTGGTAATGGTATGACAAAGTTTAGCAAATTTTGAAGAAAACTTACCACTAGTAGGAGGTACGAAAAAAATCCTTCTGTAACAGTGTCTTCCCAACCCCTCATTTTTCTGCAGTCTTAAGGGAATATTCTATTACCTAATTTTTTTGTTTACAAGGAAACTTTATACAGAAAAAGAAGGTAGAAATACCAGTTGAAAGATATAAAATTTGGAGGAAAAAAAGAAAGATGGTCATTCTTTTTTTCATTTGCTGCTGCTGTGGTAATTTTGGACTACTTTTAAATATTTGCTGGTAACTCTTCTAATTATTTTCCTCTGCAGATACTGCTAAATGAGCAAATAAATGTATTGAATTATGACTTGAGTCCAGTATCCCACAGATATGTACATAATTTATATTTTTATTTTCTGACTTAAAACTAAAAGAACTACTTTCTCTCAAAGAAGTACAGCAATTATGATTCACATATACACAAGTGTATATGTACTTTTCCTCAAAAAAAAAAAAATAAGAAAAGCACTTGAAATCAAAGGACTCCTTTACATAACAAATTCCCCATATATATTTTAAATGTTTACCACCTTGGGGCAGAAAAAAATTTTAAATGAAGTTGGCAACATATTTACAATACTGCATTTCTACTTGGAAACATACTACAAACAGGATTTATCAGCACAATATCTCAGCAAATTCTTGTCTCTTCTACACAAATCCTCTTACCCTGTCCTACAGATTGCATTAGCAGTTCCTATCTACTGAACATCAAATGTGAAACATCTCTAAAGCATAAAACATCTCTAAAGCAATAAAATAAGTGAACAAAGTAGTTTTGGTTTACAGGTCAAATTCCACTCACCTTACACATCCAGGTGAGATATTCCCACCTGCTTCACTCCCTGAAAGGCTTGTTAACTCTTCCTCTAAACTAAGATCATCCACAAGTCTGTGTTCTCTCTTTAAAGGGGCCATAATAGATACTGACTGGCCATTCTTTTTATTCTGTTTACTGAATACAAACACAGTGATCTTCACTGGAAAGTGTGTGTTCTAACCAAGTTAGTCCATCTTCTGAAACCATAAATGTAAACAAATTTACAGGGGCTTAGAAAAAAATATTTGTGGTAGACATAGATATCTAAATATAAAGGCATAAGCATTTTGATGTGCATCCTAGCTAAAAAGACATACACATAAATGTCATGCATACACTTATGTATATGTGTCTATATAGATTGAAACAGATTGATATCAACTGTGGTAAATTAACTACTAGTAGGGCAACTTGTAACACCCAGCTGAACTAAATCAGTGTAGTTTGGGGCATGGAAAGCCCACCTGAGGATTGTTACCAACAGCATAAAAGAATTGGAGGGGAGGATGTTATGCTGCTGATTCTCTTTGAGAAATCTGTCATGTTAGTTTTCCTGACATTAACTGGAATGTTCTCATTATCCAAGGAGTTTGGGTCTTCACTGTTACTGAGGAGCTCTGATTCTTACCTCTGGTGAGTATTATACAATAATATTATGCAATAATAAGTTATGTCCTATATCAAATATATTTCCTTGCGAACCTGATTAAGAGCTACAGAGACTGATAAATGAAATAAGACTGTAAGATGAACACACTGAAATATTAGGAACTAGAAATTTTATAAAACTCAAAGAAAATGGTTGAAAAATATGCCAAATATTCACTTATAATAAACTATTGTTATATACAAGAGGTGAACAAAAACTATGGTGGATGTTTAAATTAAAACATTATTAGGGTAAATGACACTGCCATTAACCCCACCAAAAGACTTCCCTTCACTTTGAAAACACTTATCTCATCATTCCTGCCAGTTTCCTAAGTTCTCTTTTGTGTTTTTGCAAGGAACTATATGACCAAAGATATTGTGGATGCTTCTGCTAAGTGCTATCCTAATGAAAAGCAGGCTCCTAAAAGCATTGCTGTGTGTCCTCATCTGCTTTGTGCAAAAGATCTGGCTCTCTGTGACTTCTGGGTCATCCCCAAATTCAAAATGACCATGAAAAGTAACATTTTTAATTGATTTAGGACACTGAGGCAGCCATAATGCTGCAACTAAAGATACTGATGAAAGGGGTCTCCCAGAACTGTTTCAGAAGTCTGCAAGAATGATGGGATAGGTGTGTTTGAAGGTAGAGGTTGTATTTTGAGAAGAATTAATGGGGGTGTCTTTTACTGTAATGATTTTTTAAATTTAAACACAAAATGTAGTTTTCATTCACATACATCTTGCATATTTAAAAGGATTCAGAAAATGCACAGCACTTTCCCATATGAGCTAGTTGGCAAGAAATAGACAAGAAAGAAGGAAATAGTGAGCTTCCATGTCCTTAAGTGCTTTAAAACAGCACGATTGGTCGGTGAGGTTCTCATGAGGAGCATTCCTGTACTTCCTGAAACTGAGCGCTTGACAAATCTTTTCTACCCCATCAAAGGAATGCCATCCACTTCAAACTTTCCCAGGAGAGAGCTTTGGGAATCTGACATTGCAGTTTCAGAACTGCCATTGCTCAACAGTCTGCAATAGGCAGAGTTTAAGTTCTTACTTGCTTAAAGTTCCTCACACAAAATTGTACTTATTGGAGCCTTCTGTAAGGCAGCAGGTATATTTTCCATACCACAAAATTCCACGTAATGGTTAAGTGAATCAGGAGTGGTCCTGACACAATGGTGATCACTCATAGATTGTTTACTTAGTGTTATGGCTTGTGTCTAGATTTCCTCCAAAAGCCTCATGCAATCATAAGTGAAGATTTTTCAGAGGTGGATTAATCTAGTGTGAGATTGATTGATAGTGCAGCACTAGGATTAAGGGTGCTAAGAATAAGGGTAGGTGATTACTAACTCAGTCCACTGAGTGATTTGGCATTTCCTAATTCATGTGGCCTAGATAAAGTATAAAAGGGGCTGCTAAGGTTTGCTTTGTCACTTCTGCTTACCATGGGACCAGCTGATGATGAACTAAAACCTCTAAAAACTGTGAGCTAAGTAAATCTTTCCTCCTTTAACTTTGAGTATCAGGTATTTTGTCTCAGCAAAAAAATTATCTTAGTTACCTGCAATCTATGAGGCTTGGAAAAGATGGGATTGGCTAATTTTTCTGAAGAACTGAAACAGAAAAGCTGAGAGATGTTGAAACTTGGGTGCATTGTGTCTTGTCTTAATCCTGCTACAGCACCTCTGAAGCAGTGACAATTAACAAGAAATTAGATAAAGAGGGGAACCTCAGGATAGTAAGAAAACTTTTCTATAATACATTGGAATTAACCCCTGAAGCTTTATGATCATGAGAATAGACTATCTCAATTGAGCAAGTTAGTGAATAAAATCGTAAAGAAAAGATGAGAAGGCATTTTATGTTAGATTTTAAAAGATTTCTAAAACTGAGAGAACATTTTATAAGTTAAATTTTAATTTTATATTAAATTAATTATTTGATTCAGTAGAATATTTAAACTCCACCATTCTTAATTGTCCATAAAATTTTGTCAAATACATGCCTCAAATTCTTTTTTTTCCATTTTATTTTAAAGAGAATAAGACAAAAGAGTTAAGTACAGAGCAGATCAGGACAGGACAACATAGGCAACACAATACTTAACATTAAGACTACCGGACATTAACAATAGCTATCACAATATTTCTTTCCCTGCTATAGTTGAGCATAGTTTCAAATATAATAATATCAAACATAACAAAAAAGTATAAAACCATTCAAAGAGTGAAAGAATTACAGAGCATTCTGAACCAAATAACAGAGAATGATCAATGGGTACTATAATATCTCATTTTCAATAAAAAATTTTGTTTATACTTTCACACATATTCAAATCCCAATAAGACACAATGTGATAGAACCAATGGAAATAGAAGAATAGAAGCTTGGTAGGACTTCTAAGAATGACAGTATTAAATCAGCAATAGCTGTCCTACTGTTTTATTCTCTTCAAAACAGCTGTTCATAGCATCACGTATAATAAAGTCAAACAAAACAGGATAAAACCATTCCACTGATGAATGAAAACATTGAAAGGCTTCAAAGCTATGAGATGGGGACTCATGATTACCATAAAATCTTATATACTCTTACCAACTCTCATACTAGGGAGACTATACGGTATTTACACATGTGAGTTTGGTTTATTTTGCTTATGAGTACGGTCTCAAGTCATGTCCATTTATTTATAAATATCTCAATGTGATCATTCTTTATAGCTGAGTAGTACTCCATTGTATAGAAATACCACAACTTTTTTATCCATTCCTCAGTTGATGGGCACTTAGGTTGTTTCCAAGATCTGGCTATTACAAATTGTGCTGCTATAAACATGGGTGCACATATATCACTGTGGTAGGATGTTCTCAGATGTTCTGGGAATATGCCTAGAAGTGAAATAGTTGGGTCAAATGGGACCTCCAGGTCCAGCTTTTTGAGGAATCTCCAGACTGACCTCCACAGTGGTTGAACCAGTCTACACTCCCACCAACAGTGTAGGAGAGTTCCTTTTTACCCACAGCCTGTCCAACACTTGTTGTTGGTAGTGTTTTCTATCTTGGCCAATCTTTCTGGAGTGAGATGGAATCTCAGTGTGGTTTTAATTTGCATTTCTCTCATGACTAATGATGATGAACATTTTTTCATGTATTTATTTGCCATTTGTATTTCTTCATCTGAGAACTGTGTATTCATTTTAGATGCCCATTTTTGGATTGGGTCTTTGAATTTCTAGGGTCTGATTTTTTTTAATTCTTTATAGGTTCTAGTCAGAAGTCCTTTGTCTGAGGAACAGCCCATGAAGATTTTTTGCCAATTTGTGGGTTTTCTTTTCACTCTGCTGGAAACCTCTTTTGACATGAAGAAACTCTTTAATAAGATGTGGTCCCAGTTATTGATTCTGGGAAGTATTTCACATGTAGTTTGGTTTTTGTTCATGAATTCTCTTCCTACCCCTATATCTTTGAGATTTTTACCTACTTTGTCTTCCAGCAGTTTTAGTGTTTCTGTTTTAATATTTAGATCTTTGATACATTTAGATTTTAGTTTAGTATATGGTGATAGACATGGGTCTAGTTTTAGTCTTCTGCATATGGACAGCCAATTTTTCCAGCACCATTTGTTAAAGAGACTGTCATTCTTCCAGTGAACATGTTTGGCCCCTTTATCAAAGATAAGGTGGTTGAGTGAGTTTGTGGTTGTGGTTGTATCTTCCAATCGATTCCACTGATCTTCAGGTCTGTTTTTATTCCAGTACCATGTTGATTTTATCACTGTAGCTTTGTAGTATAATTTCAAGTCAGGGATTGTTATGTCTCCTGCCTTGCATTTGTTGCTTAGAATTGCCTTTGCTATTTTAGGTCTCTTCTGATTCCAGATGAATTTTAGGAGTGATTTCTCTAGATCTATGAGGTATGTTAGTGGTATTTTGATTGTGATTGCATTGAATCTGTATAGTAATTTTTGGAGAATGGCCATTTTTACAATGTTTGTTCTTCCTATCCATGAACAGGGGATGTCTTTACATTTTCTGAGGTCCTCTTCTATTTCCTTTTTCAGGGTATTATAATTTTCACTATATAGCTCTTTTATTTCTTTCGTGAGATTAATTCCTAATTATTGCATTTTTTTGGATACTACTGTAAAGGGTATGGCTTTTCCTATTTCTCTCTCAGTACTTTTATTGTTAGTGTATAGAAATGCTATTGATTTTTGAGTATTGACTTTGTATCCAGCTACATTGCTGAATTTGTTTATTATATCTAGGTGTCTTTCAATAGATTTTTGGGGGTCTTCTATGTAAAGTATCATGTCATCTGCAAATAATGATAATTTAGCTTCTTCTTTTCCCATCTTTAATCCTTTTATTTCTCTTTCCTGTCTAATGCTCTGGCTAGTAGTTCCAGTACTATGTTGAATAGGAGCGGAGACAGGGGACATCCTTGTCTTGTGCCTGATTTTAAGGTAAAGGCTTTCACTTTTTGACCATTTAATATGATGCTGGCTGTTGGTTTGTCATAGATGGCCTTTACCATATTGAGATAAAGACCTTCTATTCCAAGTCTCTGTAAAGTTCTTAACATGAATGAGTGTTGGACCTTATCAAAAGCTTTTTCTGCCTCTATAGAGATGATCATGTGGTTCTTGCTTTTGGCTCTACTGATATGGTGGATTACATTTATTGATTTGTGTATGTTGAAACTTCCCTGCATTCCTGGGATGAATCCCGCTTGGTCATGGTGTATAATCTTCTTGATGATTTGCTGCATCCTGTTTGCCAATATTTTATTGAGAATTTTTGCATCTATGTTCATTAGGGAGATTGGCCTATAGTTCTCTTTTTTAGTTGGGTCTTTCTCTGGTTTTGGTACTAGAGTAATATTTGCTTCCAGGAATGACTTAGGAAGAATTGCTTCCCTTTGGATTTCATTGAAAAGTTTGAGGAGTTTTGGAATTAAGTCTTCTTTGTATTTCTTGTAGAATTCTGCAATGAATCCATTTGGGCCTGGGCTCTTCTTTTTTGGCAAGGACTTAATTACATTTTCAATTTCAGTAATAGAAATTGGATTGTTCAGCATTTTTACATATTCTTGATCCAACTTCCGTAGTTCATATGCATCTAGGAATCTGTCTATTTCTTCTGTGTTATCGAACCTATGAGAGTAGAGCTTTTCAACACAGGTGTTGATGATCTTCTGTATTTCCACTGAGTCTAGTAATTTCCCTTTTTCATTCCTTATTCATGCCTCAAAATCTATAAAAGCTAAAAAAAATTTACATAATTTTTCTCCCTGAAGTATGTTTGTTGCTTAACAAGCTTTGTTACAGAATCTATTGCAAACCAGAATAATTTTTCTTCTTTTTTCAAACACTAAATTGCCCTTTAAAATGATAATTGGTAAGTTAAATAAAAATTCATATGAGGTTGCCCTTTGCATGCCTGTCTATCTTTATTTGTCAGATTTTTATATAATGAAATGATCTTGCATTTTCTCTGGCATATCTTATAACAAAGATTATCAAAATGTGAGAACAAAATCTAATAGTTTTTCTAGAAAATGACTGTTTACTTGAATAATTATCATTATCAATAATTTTGGGGGTAGCAGAAACCAAGGGATGAAATTGCTTCAAAATTCAATAAATAAAGAATAATAATTTTCAGAGTAGATGAGTTGAAAAAATAGATTGTGTGTCAATGTAAGGAAGATATGTGTTATCATAATGTGAATATTAAGAATCTACATGTGATATATATTTTTCTGTATGTGTCTTCACAAAAAATAACTTTTCAGTTTTCTCTTTTTGTTTATTAGATATCCAAAAATATTTATAAATTTCTATCTGAAACTTTTAAAATAAACAACTTTATGAAACAATATGTACCTAAAAGAATACAGTGAGATATATACAAACATGAGATTGTATTTTTAGTTATGTGTAGGAAATCATTTTGTTCCACTGTTTATTTCTTAATAATGTTAGGAAAGATTATTTTGAGAAAAAAAATGATACCATACTTTATAACCAAGGTCTCTGTAAGAAGAAATTTTGTATTCAGAGAGTCAATTAAATAGAATGATCTTGATAATTTTAATAAGAATTTTGTATGTGGGATTTATTATAAACTTTTAACTTAAAATAATGGTTTCTATTGACAGAATCATAATGTATAATCTGCATTTCAGTAAATTTAAAAATGTAACTGGATAGAATTAAAGTCTTATCATTTACTGTCTCTATACCAATGCAGATAGCAGGCAGAAATGAAGTGGTTGAAACCTTAAAGAATGTAATCCACAACTTCAATAAACATAGATATCATTTCCTTTTTATGATTTTATCATATATATTAGCCATCAAAACTTTGGTCATCATTAGAATCTAGATGCTAAATGATTCTCAAAGGCCTGTATGACTTGTCACCAACCTGTACAGCTACTGGGAGGTGGTGGAACCTTTATAAGACAGGGCCTCATGGAAGGAAATTAAGCCATTGGTGTGGGATTGTGTCCATGAAGGAAATTTTTCTGTCCACACTCGTTAAAGGTATTAGTCTGTGGTCTTTCTTTCCTGTAATATCTTTCTCTGGTTAATGTAAGGGCTGCTAGAATATATTCCTTTTGCTTCCCTCTTTTGGAAGAAATTGTAGCATACTGGAATAATTTCTTTTTCAAACATTTGGAAGATCAAAGGAGCAGAAGAGAGCTCACAAAGAGATAGAAATGATTATCTTTGACAAAGGAGCAAAGTCAGTTCAGTGGATAAAGTATAATTTTTTTAACAGAAGGTGTTGGAACAACTGAACAGTCATAATGCCATATTATGAATCTAGATATAACTCTTATACTTTTCACAGTAAGATGCTCAAAAAACATTTTTTAAAAACTAGCTGAAGTAAAAATTGTAAAAGATATTAATAGATGTATCACCAAGGATGTATATAGATGGCAAGAATAACTATGTATGTCATTAGGAAATTGCAAAGAGAACAACAGACAGATACCACTATAGTATCGCAAGAGTGGCTAAAATCTAGAGCACTTGATAATCTCACATGCTGACAGGAGAAGACATGAGAATTTATGGGAATACAAAATGGTGCCATCATGTTGTAAAGTAGTTTGACAGTTTCTTATAAAACAAAACATAGTCCTACTACATGATCCAGCAACCATGCTCCTAAGAATTTATTCCATTGACTTGAAATTTCAGATCTGCATGAAAACCTGCTCTTCACTATTTTCATAGTATTAACAATTGCTAAAAGAGATATTTTAAATATTTATTCAGTGCTTTTACTAAATATGCTTCCTATATAAGTATAATCATGAACAATGCCATAATTGTTTAAATGCCATAATTGATTAAAGAATATTGAGATTATAAATTGATGCTCCAGGTTTTGAAAAGTTTTATAGTTCCTTAAAATATTAAACAGAGTTACCATATGGCCCAACAACTCTATTGCAAATACAAAGAGAAATGTAAAAATAAATACACACAAACAGTTATACATAAACATTCATTTATAGTTCCCCAAAATTAAAATGACAACTATTGCTAACTGATTTAATGTATAAAATAAAATATATACATATGGTAAAATATAACTCAGCAATTTAAAAAATGAAGCATCAATAAATACTGCAAGATGAGTCAAACTTCAAAATTTTATGCTGAATAAAAGAAACCAGACACAGATATATTTTATGATTCCAATTCCATGAAATAGCCAGAATTGGCAGATCAATATGGGCAGAAGATATATTAATGTTTACTTCACACTGCTGATTGGGGAGTTATAGGAAATTAGAAGTGATTAACAAACATTGTAAATTTATCTTGAGTTGGTAAAATTTTCTAAATTAGTTGTGTGATGGCTGCATAATGCTATGACTATGCAGTCACTGAGTTAAATAATTTAAATGAATTAATTGTATGGAATGTGAACTGCAGCTTACTAAAGCATACAGAAATAGAATAAGAATGTAAATGAAACAGATATAGACAGGAACAGAAATACAGAGACACAGAGAGAATAGATAAATCCCACCTTTCTAAATGGAGCTAGCAATTCTGAGTATTTACTTTCTTTGTAATAAAATTTATTATATTCACTGAACTTTAGCTTCCTCTTAAGTAAGATGAATATGAACATTTTTAGGCATGAGGCCTTTTTCAAGAAATTCAACCTCAAAATTACTTTTACAATTGGAGGAAATTTATGAAATATAATTTTCCTCTTAGATGTTATGCACTGGAAGAATGAAAGTGTGTGAGATCTTGGGTCTGTGTATTCATCAAATGCTAGCTGACAGAAGTAAGCGTGACTATCCAATTCAGTCAGTGACTATTGACATATACTTGCTTATAATTGGTCAAATATGAAGCCTATTCCAGGTTTGGTTGGTTCGAATGAGGTTTAAGGAGTCAGATGTAACTATATATTAACCTCAAGAGGAATATTCTCTAAGGGAATGAAATATATTTGAAGGTGGCAAAGAAATCCCACATTTGTGTCACCAGGAACATGAGTCCTTGCTAAACTAATAAAAATCAAAATTAAAACACACATTTACAGGAAAAGGTTTTTGCTAGGAAGTAAGAAAAAATGATAAGAGAGTCTATCTTGGGGAGCTGATGAAAGTGAGGCTAACCAGAATAAAAGCGTAATAAAAGAGTAAGAGCGTTACTTAAGCTAGAGTCTTTTTCTTTTCTTTTCTTTCTCTTTTCTTTTCTTTTCTTTTCTTTTCTCTTCTCTTCTCTTCTCTTCTCTCCTTGCCTTTTCTTTCTTTCTTTCTTTCTTTCTTTCTTTCTTTCTTTCTCTCCTTTGTTAAGAGTTGGTCTGACTTTTGTCTGCTTCCTATGGTAGAAGTCCCTTGCCACTTTCTCTTATTTTTTAATTAAAACTTTTTCTAGTAAATTTGTGCTTTAATTTTATTATTACTAAAAACAAGGAACCATGCCAGCCAGGAACAAATTTTGACAATTAATGTGGGGCTTTTCTAGCCTGCTACAAAATTTCCCTGTATCCCCAAATTAACTAAATTGAACCCTGGGTGTCTCAAGCAGGAATACTGGTCTTTAATATCAGTCTTCCAGTCCTCTTTTTTTCTTCATTCATTCTCTCCATGTTAAATCCCTTGCCACAAGTTGTAACAAGATGTGAATTCCAAAGAGTCAAGGAGGCCCCAGCCCCATGGCATTGCCTGTTGTAGCCTCTCTTTGGGCTAGCTTTCTTCACTGTCTGTAGCTTTCCTCAGCACTTCCACTTGCTTGGCATTCCCAACTTCCTGTGGTCACCACAACATTTTGGTTACACTCACACAATTCACATACTGCCTTTCAGGGGCACATTCCATCTTTGTATGCTTTCTGATATTTGGATGGGAGCCGCCATGATCCTAAAATTCTTGCATTCTGCATGCTTATAAAACTCACACCATGTGTGTGCTGCCAAGACGTGATGCCACCAACTTGAGTAGTAGCCTGGTCCACTTGTGCCATGGCCCAAGAGGCCCCTCAGTACAGGGATGCATGATCACTTTGAAAAAAATTCTGAAGAACTAGTTTCCTAGGCATCCATTCTCAAACAGGGGGATCAGAGGCTCTTTTCTCGAATGAAAAATTTGCAATTTTGCACCCTTTGACCTGTAAAG
>PVJX010029048.1:0-23321 GCA_004027295.1 Dolichotis patagonum | reverse complement strand
ATACCATCTCTGAGTCCTGACATGCTGATGACACAACTGCAGACCAGAACTGAGCCCCCTTTTCCCACTACCATTGGTGTCACCAGCCACAGACCCAAGCCCAGTGCAGAATTGAGCTCAAGATGGGAAAAAACAAGATCCCTAGAGTGTTATAATACTTTTAATGACACAGATTTCTTAGTTTACACAAGAGCAGTTGGTCATTTTCTTAGAAGACACTGAAAGCTCTAAGACTGAGTAGGTAGAAGGTGCTTCACCAATTTCCCTCCAAGCCCAAGATTCATTCTTTCTTCATACAACCTAACCCACCTCCAGACTGCCATGTTCACTGTGGTTCATTTCTCTGAGCTTTGGTAAATTTAATTCCTGTCCTTTCTCCTCTGCTAATCTGAGGATTTACTCAGTTCAGAATATAACTGCATGCAGTTCCCTTCCAACATCAAGCCCAAACTATGGTGGTGTTGGATCTTTTTCTTCTCAAGAATTTCCTGGCTCCTTTTTGATACTACATTCTATAATAGTACAACAAACTGATCTTTGGCATGAGGATGAAAACCTTATATTCATCCTTCTTCCCACGACCCAATCCTATTACTCTCCCTTGCAATCTTTTTCCATGTATACTGAAGAGCTTTTTCTAGTGGAAATAGTAACAGAGCATTTACTCCAATGTACTGATTTCTCAAAGAGAAATATATGGTCTGGTAACTTTTCAGTGGGAACTTGGTAAGTAATACCATAGCAAAAGAAGGATTTGCCTCAATGAAAGAGAGAAAGAGAGAGAGAAAGAGAGAGAGAGAAAGAAAGAAGAAAGAAAGAAAGAAAGAAAGAAAGAAAGAAAGAAAGAAAGAAAGAAAGAAAGAAAGAAAAGAAAAAATGACCACATAGTAAACATTTGGTAACTAGTTAGCTAGATTTCTGGGTCTCTATTTTGTCTTTCTTTGTCCCCCACTCTTTCATCCACCCTCCCACACACACAATCATACACAATCACTCCCATACATGTGCTCACACAAATGATAAGTAAAGAATAGTCAATTGAGCAAAAGAAAAATATATTTTAGGACTTCTCAGTTAGAATATTACAGCCTATATTTAGTTCTTAATTGTTTCTTCTTTTAACAGGCAAAAAGCATATAAACCATAATACCTATCTTTAAAGGGTTATTTTGTTATATTTATTATTCTTACACTAAATATTATACAACATTCTGATTGCCAACTACTGTTTCAGCATTTGCCTTATGTTGTTTGCCTGTGTGTGATATGAGCATTTTCTAGTATGAAAAATGGGTCCTTGGCCAAATTGTGAAGTAGACCTTAGGAGTACTTCCTCCCACCCAGCAGACAGAATCTCCAGAACCTTCTTTTGCTGTGGCCTAGGGAAGCAGTAATCATAATGATGGCGTCTGGCCCTCACTCCTGTGTCTACTTAAGCAAAGTTTAGTGATCAGGTCATCCTTTGACCACATTCTTCAACACTAATTTGGCACAGATTTTACCTCATGATTTTTCATTATAATCCTACTTGTTTCAATAGTGTAAAAATTACCTTTTTCAGAACTCACATGGATCTTGTCACATCTACTTGCAGAGAAGAACGTGGCATCGCTATTATTTATTACTGTCCCAGTGGCGGAAAAAAACTACCCAAAATATTAATAGTGGCAGGGAGTTTAGGAGATGTAGAGATCAATTAAACAACATTTATTGACATTTTATATGTCAATATTTTACTTCCTGGTTGGGAATGAACAATCAAGATATTTTCATGAAAAGAATGCTTTCAATTTTGCAGTTTCTGTTTGGCAAACTTTTCTATTAGATGCAGTACACTTGACCTAACTTGTCCCCCAGTTTTGCTCAAATATTATGATTAAGTAAAACCTGTCTTGATCACAACACTAAATTTACAAGTACCCTGCAATGTCTCTAATCCACTATATCTTACTGTATTTTCTCCATAGAATTTATCAACTCTTAGTAGAAACAGTAATAAAATTATTTAGTGTTTGCTACCTATTGTGCCTCTGCATTCTATAATAAGTGCTCTACGAGAGCAGTGATTTTTCCCTGCTTTGTTCAATGTGGTACCCCCCCCATTAATAATGAATTTTCCGTGTAGTAAAGCCTAAGAATTTGACGTATGAATGAATGTATGCATGCATGGATTAATGAATAAACTAAAAACAAAAAACTAATGACTACTTAGTGAAATAGGTTAGGTTGATGGTAGGTAATTTGGTAGAAGAATAACATGAAGAGTTGTCAGATGAAGCTATGAACTTTTATATACAATCATTTGAAAGTAAAATTAATTGTTCAATGTATATTTGTCTCAATTGTTCAATGTATATTTGTCTCAATGACGGTACTGTTTAATTTATAATTTTAGGTCTCTCCCTTTTTATATTAACATATAAATATAATGTCAAAATATTAAAATTTCTAAATCAAAATAAATAAATTATACATGACTTTGGTCTGTTGGATTCAGGAATTATTCTAATGATCTTCATGACATTTGACTCCAAAAAGTTAAGCTACATTTTAGGTAATATTAGTACCACTAATTAGGATCTTTGTGTTACAAGTGCTGAGGTTCTTACAGCTTTTCACAGTGACTGATAATAATTCATTTAAATATACATAATTTTTACCCTGTGTAACATTTGTTCATTAAGACCTGGTATGGTGATATGTAAATTATTTTGTTGATTATTTGTATGTACTTCATTAAGTATTGAGTAAATTATGCATTAGTCAAGAATCTTCAGAAACACAGTACGATACCTATTATTTAATAAATTTACGTGTTTGGCGAGAAATTGAGAGAGACAGACAGACAGACAGAAAGGAGAAGAGGAAGCAAAGCTAGAGAAGAGGAAGGTAAGAGTTTCAGAAGTTGAGATTACTATAAAGAATTGATTTGTTTCATTATGGAGGCTGAGAAGTCCCAAGATCCAGATCCACAGTCAGCAAACTAGAGACCTAGAAGGGCCCCTGATACTAGTTTTTGTCTTTATCTGAGAGTAAAAGCCCAGAGTCATTTCCAAAACAGGAAATTTTATTTTAAATTTTATTTTTAAATTTACAATTTAAAAATTTACAATTTAAATTTTACTTTTATTTCGCTGCACTGAATATTGAAGCCTTCATAATGAATTGCATCTCTGATCTTTCAGTTTTTATTTTGAGACAGGATCTCAGTCAATTGCCTAGACTGAGCTCAAACTTGTGATCATCCTGCCTCAGTCTCCCAGAGCGCTACAAATGTAGACATGCATGACCCTGTCTGGCCCAATTTATGTATCATCATTGAATATTGGCCTTGAAATTATGTAAATTTTAGTGCATGAATTGTTAAACAACATGTAATAGTTAGTGAATATAATTAGAAACTTAGTTACACTTTCTTTTAGAATTTTATATAATATTTGCCCCTTTAGATTACCACAGTGGATGAATAGTCTTTCAAAAGGTTCAACTGTTCTGACAAATCAAATCTACAAATCTAATTATTACTAGTCAGCCAGGGGATTAAATTCAAATCCTATTTCTTTGCCTTTATTAAATTACTCTCAGATATCCTCAAAAGCATTTGAATAGGAAAAGTTGTCTTTGAATATTTAACGGTACCTTAAAATCCATGTTTTAATTAGTGGAAAATAAGGATACAAATCAAAATATGAGTGCTAGAGGTTCACATGGTATTGTTTCACATGAGTACTGGTAATAAATCAATTGCTATATATTATATCCTGTATTTTGTACCCATTGATAAGAAAAGAAATCAACCTCCCTCCCAAAAGTATATCAAAAAATAAAAAGACATAAAACACATAGTTTTTTAGACAGTATCCCTATCTATTAATAGAGAATAGAAATAAAGGAAGCAGAACCATATTCAATTCACTGAAATGTTATCTGCATCCTCCATTAAGTTTTCACTTTACAAAAGATAGACTACTGTTAGTGTGTTGCTGTGTGAAATACAGCATATTTATCTCATATGTAGACACACACACTCACACACACACACAGACACACACCTTGCAACCAACTCAGGAACTGGTAGACTTTATAATTTAGAAAAAATATTAGAAGAAGTTTTCATATTTTGCTGGAAAAAAATCATGTGTCTAATTGTGTTTTAATTTTTTTTTTTGCCTTGAAAAGAATGTCCTTTCTCAGTATGTGTAATCTTTTCTGGTTAAAAATAAAAGAGGAGAAAAATGAAGAGAAAAGGCTAGCACAAATTTTCTCCTGCTAGCAGTTATCAGCAACAGTACCTGAGAGCTCCACAAACCCCGGGAGAGGGAGACCACGAAGAGGGTTAGGTCTGGTATTAATCTAGGTTCCTTGTGTCATCAGTAAGATCCTAGATACTAGTGGCTGCTCAGCTCAGTGCCATAAAATCTTCTGGGGTCCCGATATCATGCCCTGGCTGCTTCTGTCTTGTTGCCACAATATGGACAGCTGTCTTCATTCTTTACCCGACATCAACTTTTAGAGCATTTAATTTCAGCATTATGGCAAAAATGTCATGATATCGATAGACCAAATAATCCATTAAAATGCTATTCTTCTGGCTTGATAGTCTCTGCAACAAATAAAATTATATAATATTTTTTTATTCTGATAACATTACTCCACTGGCAGAACTTGACAAAGTTATTTTCTCCTTCTTGACTAACATTTTATGGTTTTTAGGAAACCCACTCTTGGTTTTTCTTCAAGCTCTGCTGGTTTTCCTCATCATCTCAAACAATAAAGTGTTGATGCCCCAGGCTCAGTCATCAGATCTTCTCTACTGTGAATTTACTCCCCAGGTAATGTAATGAGCCCTCCCTGCAAAGGCCATCTATATCCACTGCCACACATTTGTTTTTAGGGGACAAACATTTCCTTAAGCTTCAGGCATCGTTTTATCAGCCATCTCTCTCAGACCCTTCAATAGGTCTGGGCCTCAATATGTTCAGACCTAACGTGCTACCCTCAGTCATACCTGTCTTTTCCCCTAATTTGCCGTGGCCCTTTCCAAAGCACAGCTTCTTCTCAGCAAATAATACTCCTTTCTTCTGCTTGATCAAGTGAAAAGACACAGCCTTTATCTTTGACTACTCCCGCTCTTCTGTAACCCAATCTACCAGCAACTCTTCAAAGTTGGTTACTTCAAAGTTAAGATTCTCCTCAACTTACTACAGCTTTGGTTGCTTCCTGGAAAACTCATTTTTAGCTGTTAATCCTGAAATTAAAAAATGCATTGAATTGACCTCACTTCCCAAATAGCCTAGATTAGACACACAGTATACTGCAGAGTATTTAACACAGTAGAGTTTTTCACCCTCATGATTATGTAGCTGGGCATTAGGTCACTGCCATCAAGAAAGAGAGACAGAGACAGAGACAGAGACAGAGACAGAGAGAGAGACAAAGATGCTACATTCAATTCATTAGCCTGGGAGAAGACCAACATTCAAAACTCTAAGTATGGCTTCTGCTGAATGGCATTGCTTTAGCACCAAGTAAAAAAGAAAAATCAAGGCAAACTATTGTAAGTAGAGGACTGCCTGTATTTTAACAAGGCAATGATTTCCTTTGACAGCTGTATGTAGTGTAAAGCCTCTCAGTTGGTCTCCCTTTATCTTCCCACTGCATTCTCATTCCCCTTTCAAAATGTAACTAAGACCACAACATTCCTCTGGTCAGAAACTTCAGATGATTTTTCATTTCACTTAGCATGGCAGCCCAAGTCTTAGCAAGATACTGTGTAACTGCTCCCCTCTGCTTTTCATCCTTACAACTGTTGTGTTCTCACCACTCCAGTCACACTGGTAGGTAGGGCAAGCCCCCTCCAAGGCCAGAGCCCTATGTCTCTGTAATAGCATTGTTCTAATGCTAGTTCATTAGTACACAAATATGTTGCTTAATTAAATGTGAAACTATGAAACAGTAAAAGAAAATTGCTGAATATGTTTGAAACTTCTCTTTTGGAAGTTTCCCTTCCCCTTCCTTCCAGTTTTCTTTTATTCTATGTGGTTCTGAGGAATGAATCCAGGGACTTATACATTTAATCTTGAAGTTTCCTTAGTATAATTTTAGGAATCCAACATTTAAAAAAGCTGATTATATTTCCCTTACTGAAGAAATTTCATTTCAATTTGCTTTCAATTATTTCTAAATATTAAATTCTATTTTTGTTTTCTATTGCTATTAATATCAATTTGGATTCCTTGGTTAAGTCAATAGTTTGAAAAATCCAAAATATTACATATATGTACAAACAGACACAGTTATTTATAAGACTTATTTTTCACATAAAATGAATTCAAAGATGATGTGTTCCTCCAAGCTCTGCTCTCCCTGGAAAATGTCAGATAGAATGAGAACAGCAGAAGACAGCTTTGCACAGGCAAGGAAATCAGAGCAGTCTGAAAAGCACCAGAACACATAAGGCCATGGGCTAATCTAACTCTAACCCTAATATTAACTTGGGATTGCATTCACAGCTTAGCGGCACAACATAGTATAGAACATTTCACAGTACAGAGTGGTTCTTTACAAATCAATTCCTGTGCATCTCACCCAGAGGAATAAGAGTACTGTTTAATCCTCAAGAGAGATTTTTTTTTTAATTTCACACTAGGTGATTAAACAAGACTTGCCAACCAAGATGAAAGAATAGGATGGCATTTTAAAAACTTTAAAAAGAACTTAAAAATACTTCCCATTGAAAAATGTAAAATACTATTAAGTGACATTTAATAATGAGTTAGATAGCAAATTAGACTAAGTTGAATAAAGAGCCTGTGAACTAGGCCAGAGCTTCTCAAACTTTAGTATGCATAGAGATGACCTAAGGATATTGTTAAAATGTAGATTGCAATTCACTAGGTCTAAAGTTAGGACTGGAATTCTGCATTTCTAATAAGCTCTTAGAGGTTGCCAGTGCTACCATTCTCTTGTTATTTTGAGCTATGAAACTCTGGAAGGTCTAATATCACCCTGGATAAAAAGAAATAAAATTTAGTATTAAGAGCCTATATTAGTATGAAAATTGCTATGTACCTTACCTTTCAAGAAATAGAAAAATTTGAGAGTTATCCATACTCAAGATAATGACTACTTATTCTTCAGCATCAAAGAAGGAAATTATTGGAGTGTCATCATGGTGACAAGATTATAGTCTTTGAGTCAGGGCTTTGGTGGGATGAGACTTTGGCTGGAAAGAAGAGATAAATACTTATGGCCAGACGAAAGACTGAGGTAAGAAATGTCAAGGACAGACTGTTTTCAACCCTTTCCTGGACAACAAGCAACTTTATCCATTAAGTGCTGGAGTCACAGCACTGACTTTCAGATTTTCTTTGACTAATAAAATATGATGCTCTAGGACTTTTCGTTTCAAGCCTTTTAGAAGGCTGGCAGCTTCCAGTTCCTTCTCTGGGAAGCCAGTCACCATGACAGTAAGGGAGAAACAGGACTTCCTTGCTGAAAAGAGAGCCCAGTGGATGGGTCCATTAGGCAGTATTAAATGCCACAGCTCTGGCTGGGCTTTTTGCTGGAGGTAGGATCATGGTTGAGGCTAGGAAAGACAAATGGAGTTACCTCAATGAGTCTCAGCCAACCCACACAATACTAAGAAACAAAGACTTGTTTAAAATCACTAAATTTTGGGGTATTTACAGCATGTAAGATAACTGAAGCACTATTAAATAAGCTAGATTTGCCTTTTAAATTCATGTAAAATTGTAGGGTTTACAATAAACAGATAAAGCAATACATCTATTCACACTAGCATAAACTGTTAACAGAACTTTTGGAAACTACTTGTTAAGGTTTATGTCTAGATGTTCCCTCAAAGCTTCATGCAGTCATGTGGGCAGGCTCCTGGAATTCATGATGAATTTATGATCCAGTGCAGGGATTATGGGTATGAGTGCTGTATCAACCCTTAGATGAGTGTGGCCTACATACAATACAAGGGACAGAAAGAGTCTTCTCTGTGTGCTCCTCCCTCTTTGCTCTTATTGCCTATGCTCTTTTCCACTGTTGACCTCTGCCATGTGCCACTCTGTCTTGGAGCCAGCTGATTATGGGCTGAAATCTCCACAAACTGTGAGCTAAATAAACCTTTCCTTCCTTAACTTTGGGTGTAAGGAATTTTGTCTCAGCAACAAGAGAAAAATAACCAAGGCACTACTGTATTGGACTTCACTCCATGATGTGCCAGGGTAGAGGTCACAAAGTGGCTACTGGGTTACAGAAAATTAGTGCTACTATCCCCTGCCAACATGAATTTTAATAGAAGGCTGTCTGTCATTCATGTATTTTACAGCACGCTCATGTAGAGAAGTTGCAAAATTGCTGCCAAAAAGCAACGTTCCACTCTCAGGCATATCATTTACACAGTATTTTCTAAAATAAATAAAAACTGAATTCAATTTTAATAATAAAATACTGGGAAGATTCATAGAAAATTCAAAAATTCCTACAAACACAGTCAATCACCTTATGTTTGACAATGGAGCTAAACATGTTCACTGGAAGAAAGCCTCTAATAAATAGTGCTGGAAAAACTGGCTTTCCACATGCTGAAGACTGAGATTAGACCTATTTCTATAAACACACACTAAACTAAAGTCACAATGGATCAAAGATCTAAATATTAAAATAGAAACACTAAATGTGCTGGAAGGCAAAGTAAGTAGAAATCTTGAAGACATAGGGATAGGCAGAGAGTTCATGAACAAAACCCAAACTGCACAGAAATTACTGCAAAGAACACCTTGGATCTCATCTTATTTAAGTTTTTGTATGTCCAAAGAAATCAGCAATAGAGCCAAAAAAAAAAGTGAATCAGGAAAAATCTTAGCCAAGGGCCTTATAGCTAGAACATATAAATAACTTTTAAAAATCAGACCCCTGAAATTGAAAGACCCAATCCAAAAATGGCCATCAGAGATGAAGACACACTTCTCAGATGAAGAAATGCAAAGGGCAAACAAATATATGAAAAAATGTTCATTTGAGAAATGCAAATTAAAACAACACTGAGATTCCATATCACTCCAGAAAGAAAGGCTATCATTAAGAAATCCACCAATAACAAATGCTGGCAGGGATTTGGGGATAAAGGAACCCTTCTCCATTGTTAGTGGAAGTGTAGACTAGTGCAACCACTGTGCAAATCAGTGTAGAAAGTCCTCAGAAAACTAAGATTAGAGATCCCCTTTAACCCAGCTATTTGCCTTCTGGATATTTCCTCAGAATTAAAAACATCATACCACAGTGATATATGTGCGCCTATGTTTATAGCAGCACAGTTTGTAATAGTCAGATCTTGAAAACAACCCAAATGCCCATCAACTGAAGAATGGATAAAAACGAGGTGGTATTTTTATACAATGGAGTACTACTCAGCTATAAAGAATGATAAACTAGAGGCTTTTATAGGTAAATGGGTACAACTAGAGACCATACTCATAAATGAAATAAATCAGACTCATGTGTAAACATCATATTGTCTCTCTCATGTAAGAAATTGAAAACATAAATAAGATCCAAAAGGTACATTACATACTGTGTTAGGGAAAGAAACTGCTCAAAAGAAAAAAAAAAACTGGGATGGGAGAAAATAAAAAATAAGGAAGGGAAATATATATATATATATATATATATATATATATATATATATATATGGTAACTGAGTGCTTATATTGCTTAATCTGTTTTGTATGCCTGTATCTTTTAATCTGAGCACTATTTTGAAGATAACAATATACAATATGGTGACATTTTTAATTTACTATCATCTTGTTTTGAAATCCTATATAATTTTATTGGTTTTTAATGTCTTTCCTTTTAATCTTTTTAAAATAAAAATGAAAAAAATTAAATGTTATCATTATAAATATTTAATGAAAATTAAAAGCCAATGGAGGAGGAAACAACTGCCAAAATAGCAAAAGGGACAAAGAGGATCTTGCACATACATTGAAAGACAACAACATTAATAAATCAATGACACTTGTTTGCTTTTAACATAATCTTACAAGATAGGAAGCAGAATACAATTAATATTTGTAAGCAGGTAATACACATTTCATGGGGGCCCATCTATATATATTTACATACATATGTAGATACACATAGTTCATTTTCCATTTAAAATTTTAAAATCTGTAAAAATACCTGAAAGCAGATACATCAAAATACTATTCACAGAGTATTTTTAAATTTATTTTATGTGATTTTAAATTTCCTTAGCTTTTTTTCCCTAGTGGTGGGGACTGACCGCAGGACCTTCCACTGTGTTGCATTCCCAGCCCTTTGTTCCCATGCAGTGGTGTTGCCAAGTTGCCCAGACTGGGCGAGGCTTGTGATACTTTGTGTCTCGTCTTCTCAGAGTGCTGATTACAGCTGAGTGCGACTATTTGGTTTTTGCTATCTTATTAAATTTCATAGAATAAACTTGAATTAGCTTCATAATATGAAAAGTTCTATTTTGAGGTGATAAGAGGAGAGCAATTAGTATAAGAGAAATTAATGTTAAATATGAAAACTGGCAAGCCTCAGTCACCTCAACCAAGACACAATCACCTGCATTTCCTATAAGATCAATGCCTACTGTCTTCAGAGTAATCCCTGTTCCCCAAATCCTTCAGCTTCACCATATACAGGACTCTCTCAGCATCCACCCTGCTTGCAGACTGTCACCTGGATCCTCAGTGACTGGGCCCCCACATTGCCTCCCTCCAGAGGTACTCGCTGAGACTCCTGAGCCAGCATACTCTTCTGTATCTTCAGAGCCGCAAGCTGAATGATCGGCCCTTGCAGCCCCTGTCCCCCAGGACCTTGAGGGGTAACAGGAACCCTCCCCTCAACCCACGTCCTCACCTTGAGAGGTGCTGCTGAGACCCCAGCTGCCACCTGTATGAGGATGGTGTCCAGGATTGCTGAGGTCACCCACTGAGGACTGTGCCACCCATCCCATGCCTGTCTACGCACGGAGGGGAGTCACCCCAAAACAAAGCTATTACAGAGACAGAATTCTTTCTGTTTAAAAGGCATCACTGGCAAGCTGTGGAGTCAGTATGATTTAAAAAAAATGGTTAAGAGCAATGTCAAGACCGAGATCACAAAGACTGTAAGGTCCTAAGCAAATAGTAATACATTGAATGTTTATGTTTATGTTTCTAAATGTTTATGTTTCTAAAATCTTATCTACGATCCTAAGCAAATAGTAATACATTGAATGTTTATGTTTCTAAAATCTTATCTCATTGCCAATGTGATAATATTAGAAGACAGGCTCTTTGAGTCTTTAGGTTATGATGGCAGAGTCTCATGAATGCAATCAGTACCCTTATGTGGGACTCCTGAAGGTTCCTCCTGTCATTTCCTGCCATGTGAAGATCAACAAAAGTCAGCAACCAGGACATTTACCAGGACCCCACCATACAGACAGCTGCATCTCAGACTTCCAGAATTCCTGACCTGAGATATAATTGTATTGTTTAAGCCACCAAGTCTATGATAATATGTTATAGCAGCCTGAACAGTTAGAGACAAAAACTTTAGAGCAAAGACCAGGTGCAGAGGGTTATGCCTGAACACTTTGGAACTTGGCTTGCCTAGAGAAATTCAAGCCTCAAAAGAAAATGTCTCATTACACAAACCTACACTGACAGTCACAGATGGGCAGTTGTGTAGTTTCCAACATTGCTTTCAAACTCACTAAATCAGGACAAATACTAGCCATCATCATGGCTAAGGTAGAGTTTTATATCAGGAGCAAAAACCCATAAAATTCCGAACTAATCCTAGGCACTTGATGTGCTCTGCAAGTAGAACAGGAAGCTTTCCTTATATGAAGTCTTGGTACTAGCACTGGACATTTTTAGGGTTTTCCAGTAAAGCAAGAAATATCTTATCATCAGTGCAGAGCTTGACCTCTTTTGTATGCTCCCTACACCTTCTAAATTTCTGGGTGTGCTGATGCATTTTGTAGCCTTAAGTTAACTGAAGGACCAGTGACCCTACTTTATAACTACCAGAATCTGGCCAACCCAAAAAGTAAAAACACTTTCTAGACTAGAGTTGAGTGATGAAAACACAAGAAAAGTGTTTCTTTTAAGACTGTTTATGTAACTAACTTTCTACACAGAAGGAATCCATATTGGCAGCAAATATAACTTCTTTAATAGTTTTAAGGAAATATTTTCTAAGACATTCATGGGCCCTCACATTTGTGAACACATATGTGGCATAAAATATCTTCAAAACAATGTGATAAATTAGAACCCACAATTGGGAGGACTCCTTAGAGCCTTAAAATGTCTATTAATATTTTACTAGAATAGTGAATAAACTGAATGACTTCTTCCTGAGCATCAATCTTCAGTGCGCTACATTTTAATAACCTCCCAGTGGCTCACCACCCAAAATTACAACTTGTGATATGTCATAAAAAACATTAGAGTCACCTAAGAATAATTCTCTGCATGCAACATCTACAGTCAATCTACTTTTATTTGTATGGTACATGTTTTTATAATAAAAAACAGTTTTAAACCATTTACTAATACTATTAACAACAAGTGACACTTACTGTTTACTGTCGTTACATACACTGTGCCAAGCACGTTTATGTACAAAGCTGTCCATTCCTCTCAACAACCTCATATTGAAAATATCATCCAAAATTTATTGATGAATAATAAAACACAGGGAGACTTTCCTGGGTTCAGAAAGTAAAATGCTTAGAAATGGTATTCCAGGACTGAAAAGATACCTAAGTCTATATATAAAAACTGTCCTTTTGACCACAATATAACTGGACTAATTTCCTAGGGTTGTTACAACAAAGTCCCCACAACAACACAAATTTTTGGTCTGATAATTCTAAGACTGGAATTCTGAAACCAAAGTGTTTGCAGGCCATGCTCCCTCTTTTAAGGTTCAGGGGCAGGTGGGGAGCTTTCCCTGACTTTTGTAGCTGTCAGAAATCACGAGGATTCTTGGCACTATGGATTATAACTGCCTTGCCCCACATATATGTATATCTTCTCCCCAAATCTTCACACCATTTACCTCATGTGCATGTCTCTGTGTTCAAATTTCTACTTTTTATAAGAATATCAATTGTTATTGTGTTGGGCTTCAGTCTAATGACCTCATTAGCACTATAAAGACATTATTTCTTTTCCAGGGTAGGGAAACCAGAGGCTGCTAGGGATCTAACCCAGTGCCTCATGTATGCTGAACACACAATCTACCACTGAGTTACAGCCCTAGCCTGTAAGACCCTATTTCTAAATAAACCGATAGTGTGAGACATTGGAGAGTTGAATTTCAACATATCTTTCTTGCTGGGAGCAGAAAAGGTATAATTCAATCCATGTTACTTGCCTTCTAATAAGTATTTCCCTCCTTTAAAATACTCAAAACTACATTAAAATGTAGAACACTTTCAGAAGTATTATTTGAAGATATCAAAAAATGTTTTTTTAAAAAATAGATGTTCAAATAAATGTACAGTATATATATATATATGGAATAAGAACACCTCAGCTATTGTGACAGGAAGGAGAGAAAGCCTATTGACACTACATTTGAATTTTCTTAATCATTATCTTACACTTTCACATTCACTGAAGATTCCAGGAGCTGAGATCTGTATAATCAACTAAATTGAGCCAGGAAAGTTTCTCATCAGTTTCATAACATAATCATCTTAAGACCTGACATAGTTTGTACTGGCATTTCAGAAGGAAAAAATACTTACCTATCCCTTCTTCATTAAAGTCAACTGATTTAATATGATTAATTACAAGTTTGCTTAATATTCTCCACTAAGGGATGGATTGGGCATTCTCAAAAACCCTTTACTACTTGACGGACTGTATGTGTACAAAATAGAATGTTTCTGCAACATTTTGGCACAGGAAAAACAAAAGCAAAAACTTGGCTTTACAAAAATGCTCATTATATAATTTACTTGCAGAACATTGAAATACAACCTTTAGGATATTCCAAATGTGTTTAAATTAGAGTTACTATGCTGAAACCAAACCAGGTATAGAAAGAATAATAATGACTAAGTTATAAGAGAAAGAATTACTGCATTTGGAAGCTTATAGCTACATATTACTCAAAACATATCAGGACTACAAAACACAGTTATACCTTGACTTTTCTTAAATAACAAGAAGTGACCCACCATCTCAATAACAGCAAATTGTCTCTGGAAGTAGTTTACTCTCTTTTCTAGAGCAGTTGTGCAATGAAAAGATTTGCATTTCAAAAGAAACTGTAAAACTTAATAGAAATAAATCAACCAAATGATTCCCAAAACAATACAGAATTTAAGGGAAAAAGACTGGTGTTTTGTAGAATGTTGAAAATTACTACTTCTGTGACAAGTTAATGGTAATTCTATGGTAAATGATTGGATATCCAATAAAGTAGGAAAAGAGAATCCAGGCATTCCTACTGAGAGATTCTAATAGTATAGGCAGCCTGAGGTGTTGAAAAACACTGAACAGGGCAGAATTCAGTTCCTAATCTCAGTTTTCCCCTTTCCCCTGCCCCACTCCCTTTGCACACACAAACTCACATGGCCCCCCACTTAATCCTAATGTTTCTGAAAAACGTTTGACTAAAGAACCTAACCTTTTATTTAACTCCCATTGACATCTCTTATTCTGTGAAAAGAACAACTTAGACTATTGTCTTTTTCATTTTTAAGTACTTCAAAGACTCATTTCTGTCCAAGGATAAGCCTCTTTTTTCTGTTAGTGCCTGAATTTGGTTATCAAGTGGTTTCCCGTTTGTTATACACTTTCTCTATTTAGATGGGAAAGAGTCTTACTTTATAACCTGTGCTTTGACTATAACTCAGTAATACCAGACCAAATTCTTCTAGAGATTTGCATTTTGAAGTCTTTGATCTCCCCATAACTTACCTGTTTTAGCAACCTCAGGGAATATTAGAAGGAATATGAGATGTGATGAGTTTCAGTGAAAGAAGGCCTGAAGAAGAAGAAAATCTTATATAGCCTTCTCTGCCTCTATCCACATCCTGGCTTGAAAATTCAGGTCTTGGCATGCTCTTACCATCCTGTTTCACCTGTCTCACTTTGATTTGTGCTTCTAGTCTCGGCATAAACATTATTTCCTCTACAGGAATCCTTAAGCCCCCAAGTCTGAGTTAAATCCACTCTCCTATTAGTTCTCAAGGCACAAAGTTATCTTTCTCCATTTTGATACTTACTACATTTAATTATTGTATATTTATGTCTTGCCATCTTCCAATTTATCACAGGTACTTATCACAAGACTTGGTGAACAAAATGTATCCAAAAAATTCTAGTGGAATAAAATTTTCCATCAAATTCCACCATAGATATTTCTGGTTGTAGAATTAAATCTGAGAAATTGGTCACAGTTGTCAGTAACAGTAGCTGGCCATTTTCTTTCCCCTCATCCTAACTTTCCCCCTGCTTCTTCTACTTCCTGGTCAAAAATGGCTGCCATTGGCATCACTTCTCCTTAGCTGTGTGCACACCACCATCAAGTCCCAGTTACCATCTCTGCAAGGAGGTCACTGCCTCCCTGGCATCCTGAATTCCAGAAGAGTGGTTAGGGACATGGTAGGTTGCTCAAGAATTTCTCAGGTTAAAAAAAAAAGATTCATGAAATAAGAGCTAACAGAGCAGAACCAGAGAACTGCTAGCAAGAGGGCTGTGGGTAAAGAAAATTAATGAGGTCCTTTATCTTCTAACATACAAGCATGCTGCATGGGAAGAGGTGGAATAGGTAAGTATAAGTGGTACATTGAATCAGAAAGAAAAACTACACTAGAAGAAATTACATATATTATAGAACTATGAACAATAAGACCAAAAAAACTCAAAAGCCAGTTTGTCTATTTTAAAGTAATACAGTGCTTTCAACAATATAATTGCAATAATAAATGTGATTATTTACTATACATTAATCATCACTAAATAGAAACAGTATTACTTTTATTAGTTTTACTTAGTTTATTCATGTTCATGCTTATACATGTAAAACAATTTCAAAAAATATAAATTATATAATTATATGATATCTATACAATCATGTATTATACAAAAATATTATTTCATAAACAATTGTTAGGCAGATCCATGAAAAAGAATGAATATTATTTCTGAATCAGGAAAGAAAAACTATTTAGCTAAAGAATTAAATTTTAGAGATGACTCAAAAAAGAAACTTTGAAAATTTGTAAATAATATCAGATCTACCTAAGAAAGCTCAAGAAAAGGTAAAATGGTAAATGCCTCTTAGGTATCTACCCTGTAGTACTGAATGTGTGAGTTCAACTATCCATATGAGATGAGATGACGATGGCAAAAATGTCAGTCACAGTTGGTAGAAGAATTATATCTTGATGACAGGACACTTTGAGATACCTCTTGATGTCACCTACACTCAAATCCAATCCAGAAAATAAAGGGATAAATGTCATCCAAGGTCAACTATAGTGTATTTGGAATATTGTTATGTGCATAGTTTACATTATAATCACCAATAAAAAAGTTTAATTATATTGATGGGTAGAAAAATAGAATTGTTAGCAAATGGATGAATACACATGAGATTTTTGAGGATATGGATCATGTAGAAATAAATAATTTATCAGTCCTGGTTACATAGCATAAGCCAAACACAGATAGGACTAACAAGAAAGAAGGGAAGGAGGGAGTATAAAATGTAGATAAGTTACATGGATAGAGTTCAGCTGTGTGAAAAATTTAGGTAGCAAACTAAAAAGAGAAGAAAATCCAAAATAAATCAGTATATGACGGTTGAAAATTATATACATAATAGTTAAGTTAGATTGATACTTAAGGAAAAAAGAAAAGTATTGATAGATTATAAATATTAAAATATGGTCAGATACACAGATAAAATCATGTGTAATGCAGTTCTTAGAACAAGACCATCACAAACCATATCTGTTTCCCATTAACAGACAAAAAAGAAAATTGCATGGAAAAGCTAAGCAGCACAGATTACAGCTTTCCCAGTATACCTGAAGATACAGTTTCAGAAGACAATTTCCTGACTTTTCCGTTTCAGACTGCAAAGTGTGCAAAACCTTCCACCTTAATATCCAATGTACACTCTGCTAAGCCCAGCTCCAAATCATAAAAACTAATCAGTCTACATAGCAATAACTAGCTTAATATCACAGAAATATTTCCCTCTCTCAATTCTGAGGTTTTTAAAATTAGAATCTGTCTCCAGTTAAAACTTTATAATACATACAACCCTGCAAAAGGCCCCAGTAAAGCTAGCAAAGTATGTAATAACTACAATGTCATAGTCTATTAATAGTAATATATTAAAATTCCAGGATTCATATTGCTAGCAAATTTTTGTAAGCAGAAAATCTTATTAATTTCTAATAAAGTTTTTCATACAAGGATAGGACTTTTTAAAAAAAATTTTAACAAAGTAGAACAAAAGGCAAAGCAGTAATGGAAAAAAAGTGCTTATTTAGGTTTAAATTCTGTATTTTAGTAAGCAATTAGTCAGAAAAGGAACAGTGGACATTGTTTAAGAGTCTTAATTGCCTTGATTTATCTTTAACTAAGCTAGCAAGGAGTTGTTTCATAATCTTAAAATCCCCAGAAATGGAAAGCAAAAAAGATTTTTATAAGAAGATTCTAATTATATTTTAGTTACAATTATTTTAAGTATTTAATTTTCAGGAAGCACAGAGGCAATCACTTTCTTTCTTTCCCATTTCCTACTTTTTGTTACTTATGACTACAGAAAATTTAAGCCATCAGATGAGAGTCTGGCTTCTCATTTACAGTTTCTTCTTTCAGCTACCATTTCTTCTCTACAACCTCTAGAATGCTGACATTAATTCTAAACCGTTGACTTCCAAAATAAAAAGTAGCTCTCCCAAACTGCATCCTAGATGAGAGACTCAGTCATACCTGAACATTAGAATGACTTGGGGAGTTTTGAAAAGGAACAGGCACCACCCAAGGTCTGGATCTAGTTAGTCTGGGGACTGGGAAAATACATAACATATGTTCATCCCACACACTGTCTCTGTTACACTCTCTTACATCCCCCATCCTACTGCTTTTGCCCTCTTCCTCTTGTCTTATAAGTCTCCCTCTTCTACTCCTGTACCAACTTGCCATCTTTATTTTGTTGAGTTTTTTTCCTTGATTTTAGATTGGACACACTAAGGAAAATGTGTTACTGGTCTGTATCTGGCTTGTTTTGTTCAACATAATGACCACCAGTTGCACCCATTTCCTACAAATGACATTTATTTCCTCTTTATAGCTGAATAATACCCCCACTGTGTGTGTGTGTAATGTGTGTGTATATAAATATATATACATTTTTTCTTTATTCATCTGCTGTTGGACACTCATTTTGGTTCTATTTCCATATCTCAGCTATTGTGAACAGTGCCATAATAAACATGGGTTTGCAGGTGTCCCTACAGAATGCTGGCTTTAATTCTTTTGGACATATATAAAGGAATGGTACACTGATTTGCATAGTAGCTGTAATAATTTATATCCCTGCCAGCAGTGTAGATAGATCTCTTTTTCCCTACCTCCTCGCCAGCATAGAGGTCTTTCATCTCCTTGCTCAGGGTGATTTCTAGGTTGTGGTGGTGATAGTGGTAGTAGTGGTGGTAGTGGTGGTTACTTTTCAAGCTAATATGAATGCAATTGTTTTCCTGAGTTCTTTCTCAGCTATTTTTTATTGAAGTATAGAAAAGCTATGAAATTTTAAATATTGATTTGGTATTGTGGAGTTTTGGTGTGTTTTGAATCATCTAGATGGATAATCACCCCAAAGCAATGTTTTAAAACACAGGAAGAAGGGAGACATTGACAATTTCAAAAGACCCACCTTCTAGATACATACTGTTCAAATGAACTTATTTCTAAAACTGACATCTCTGAGGACATAAATAAAACTGAGGCATGGTGAGCTTTCTTTCCTGTGTCTTCTTTTACACAATCTCAGTGCCCCCTACCCCCAGAAAGTATCCATTTATACCCTTGGAGAAATTCAGCTAAGATGTATTGCTGTGAAGAGCATAACTCCTAGAACAGCAAACACTTAGCATTTGAAATATATGTAAAAGAGAACCCTGTTTTCATCCAGGACCAATAAAACATCTACTTCATAAAAAACTACACTTGCCTATTAATTTTAGATAATTACCAAAACTTGAAATGTATTTGTACTGAATTGATCAGGGGTACTGTAAACTTAGAGAAAGCTGAATCAAGCTGGAAAAATAATGATTAGAGATTTATGGAGCAATAATTTTAATATATTAAAAATGCCTATTTCAATGTATATCCATAGATGAGTTGCAGAGAAACAGGTTAGGGCAATTTATAGACCATCTCCAAAGAAGAAATATGCTTTATATTAACATAAAATTCTGTGGGAATAGTGGAAGAAAGATACAATTTTAGAGAAATGGAGCAAACTGTATATTGTATTTGTTAAGGAATAGTATATCAAGATTTTTTAGATATATATATTTTAACTTACATATGCTCTGTTTTATTTATTGAAAGCAGATACTCTGAGAACTTTGGTGATTGTATACAGCCATAAAATTTTCTCTCAAGTTAATATGAATAACATTTCCTGCACAATAAAGTATTTCCTCCTGCCGTTTGCTATCAGTCTCCTTCCCTGACCTGTAGAACCAGACAATCATTGGTGCTTTAGCTCACTCTGATGTTGCCCCGTCTTGGATCTCATACAAATGGAGCCACACAGTATAAAAGGACACTTGTTCTACCTTAATCATACCATGTTTTCAGGCTCACCCATGTTATAGCGTTCCTTTGAGTAGCAGTCCACTACGTGTCTGTACACCTTCCAACTGATGCACATTTGAGTTGTTTCCAGCTCTCGATATAATAAATAATGCTAAGTTAAATGTTTGTGTCACAATCATCATATCAATATGTACTTTCATTTCTACCTTGGAGCAGAGTTGCTATATCATATATTAAATACATGCTTCACTTTCTAAGTTACCACTTAATTGTTTTCTAAGGCAGTGCTATCCTTTTTTATTCCCACCAATAATATGAGTGTCATATTTTACTTTCACTAATATCAGGTGTCAACTGTCATTTTAACATTAGCCATTCTGACAGGGATATAGTAATATCTCATCTTAGTTTTAGTTAATATCTCCTTGATAACATGATAATGAGCATTTTGTGGTTCTTAAAGATGTATGTCGTATTTTATGAAGATTTCAAAATTTTTTGCCACTTTTATGTGGGCTGTCTTTTTATTGTTGAGTTTTAAGAATCCTTTATATATTCTGAATATAAGTCCGTTATCAGGTATGTTTAACAAGTGTTTTTTGTATTGTGACTTTCCTTTTTATTTTTTAATGACAAATTTTAAAGACCTTAAGTTTTAATTTTGATATATCTTTTACCAATTTATGGCGCATGATTTTACATTTAGGGACTCTTTACTTGACCTTTTGCCACAAAGCTATTGCAAAGCTTTTTGTTGAGTTATAGTTTTACTTCTTAGAAGGTTGATGGTCAGTTTGCAATCCTACAATCTTTGCAGGAAAGGCTTACTCTTTCCAGTTTATACATGAAAATTCCTGGTATCGTTTTGGTTTTATTTGTAGCAACCAAAGAGCTGTGAAATCACCACTTTCTTCCTTACAAAAAGAAAATAGCTAAAAAAAAAACAAGAAAGAAAACTTAGAAATCAATGACTTTATATAGAACAATTAGATAATAAAAGTGTTGGAAAATAGCATTTCAAAATTTGGAGAAATGAACAGATCACAGAAATCATAACTGAGGTCAGCTTATGTGGAGCTATAAACTAAAAGGAGCATGCAAGTAATAAGTGAAAAATTGCTGGAGGTAGAGAGCAGGCTCCCCTGAGAGAAACTCAGGATCACAGCCTTAGCAGGTTTTAATTACAGGAACCTCACCAGGGACTGTCAAGTGAATAAAGTACACGGTAAGTATTCTGGCACCCAAGCATTTTCCATACATCCAAATTCACATGGCACATTAGCTGACTGGATCAGCCAATCTAAGTTTCTGCACCTCATTGATTTTGGAAATACACAATCGATACATGAATGGATTACAGAACACAGTGCTGTTCGATCAGAATAATTACAGTTCACATTTATCACCCTTGGCCTTCTTATACCTACACTATTGACTGTAAGTACATATTTTAGTACTGTACAGTAATGTAGGTAAGGGCCCATTACCTATGTATTTCAGAGTCTTGCTACACGTTCTGCAAGTCGTCTCCAAGCCCTACTATGAAATTGGTTTTTACTGAATTGCTAATGTTCTTACTCTCATTTTATTAAAACTTCCACAGGCAAAATGAAATGAACACATTCTCCCAAGATTCTCCTAAGAGTCAGGCTAGATTTTGTCTTCTTATAACCCCATCAAATCTGCCACTGAAAAGTGAATCTTTGTTCTCTTAAAATTCCATTAAACATTCAAATCAAACCTAATACTACTGTGTAACCTAGGAAAACTGACACAATTATATTTAGGTTACACACACACACTGAATACTTCTTTCAACCAGAAAACCATGTTCAAGAGAACACTAAACACACATGCCAAAGGGAATCTGTACCTTTCATTCCTCACCAGCGTGCTGTAGCTATATTAACATCTGTGTTTATAGATAGATAGGTAGATAGTTAGATAGACAGAGCTACTGTTGTATTTCCACATCTACATCTATGTCTATTTTACAAGAAGTTTAACACAGAGACACATATGTGAAATATATGTTACATTTATGAATAACTATAATACATTACACTTACTGTATGTGTAATGTATTACTGTTCATCATCATGCCCAGAATTTAAAAATAAAATAGTCATTAAGGTTATCTTATATAAGAAATTACAGATGCATGAAAATTATAGATGGCAAAATTTCTAGAAGACATTGTAATTATTTGATGTATTTGTATTACTGATAAAAATTTATTTCCTTCATATCTGACAAGAACTTTAAAGATCTTTTCCAGTGGTTACTTTTGTGAGTAGTAAGTTGGATGAAACTGATATTCAAATAAGGGTGGAAAGAGGCAGGTGTAGCCATGTGTACACAATAGGTTTAGAAATCTTTGAAAAGAATTTTTATGATGAGGAAGATGTGCATCAATCAATGTGAAGTTTCAACTTTTGTGGGTACCAGGGCAAAAACTTACTGAAAAAACTCATATCCTTGGAATGACCACACAGGCAGATAAAAATAAAGGTTAATGGGTAACACAATTATTTCTAAAAGCTCAATGCCCTTTTCTTTATTCTGCTTCCTGCATTCAGTGGATTAATAATCTAGTTCAATTAATTCATATTATGGTGCAAATTATTGCTGTATATCATCTTTTAAATCTCCCTAAGGGTGTACTCTTTTCAAGTTTGGAAGTGGTTTGTTACAACCAAATAAAATGCTAATCAATAGGTATTCACAGGGGTTATTTGTGGACAAAAGGACCTTCCCTGAGATTCTAGCCTTGTCAATCTCATGTACCTACTCAAGACAACAGGATTTTTAACTGCCTGGTTTTCAAAAATTGTCAGTTGCCTGGATTTTATCTTCATTGTATTAAAAGGGTAAATACTAATCAAAAATTTTCACACTTACTACATAGAAGAACTTATGTGCTGTGTTAAAGGAGCAGATAAGAAATAGTCCTTGCTTAAAGTTAACATTAGAAAATGGTTCTTAAAACTAACTTGAAGTATGCCTTTTGGAGGATGACTTTTTTTTATTGAAAGAAGAAAAAACAAAACAAAATAAAACAGAATAAAGGGTAGCAACAATACAGTATTTCAAGGAAAAAAGGAGGAGTACAACAGCAAAAAACCTAAGAAATTATTATTTGACTAATTACATACTGACTTCTTCGAAATAGTTGTTCAAATTACAAAGTTAAGACATGTAAAGTAGACATTCAAACAGTGAGACTGTTAACAGTTCTGCTCCACGATCTGACAAAAACAACAATATGGTCATCCATCTTACCCCGTCAAATATACATGCAATTATATCAATAGGGTAAAATTAAACACAACAAAACAGAGCAAAGTGGATCACAAGAAAGCAATGTAAGACATAAATTTCAAAGCTAGACAATTGGAGATATTCACTCTCTATCATATTGACTCTTGTTTTCTTCCAAATAGTTGTCCATATTGTCACATATAGGGAATTCACATGAAA
>PVJX010029047.1:0-23289 GCA_004027295.1 Dolichotis patagonum | reverse complement strand
GGGGAGTGTAGACTGGTGCAACCACTGTGGAGGTCAGTCTGGAGATTCCTCAAAAAGCTGGGTTTGGAAGTCCCATTTGACCTAGCTATTCCACTTCTAGGCATATTCCCAGAAGAACTGAAAACATCATACCACAGTGATATATGTGCACCCATGTTTATAGCAGCACAATTTGTAACAGCCAGATCTTGGAAACAACCTAAGTGCCCATCAACTGAGGAATGCATAAAAAAGTTGTGGTATTTTTATACAATGGAGTACTACTCAGCTATAAAGAATGATCACATTGAGATATTTATAAATAAATGGACACGACTTGAGACCATACTCATAAGCAAAAGAAACCAAACTCACATGTGTCAATACCATATAGTCTTCGTAGTATGAGAGTTGGTAAGAGTATATAAGATTTTGTGGTAATCATGATTTCCCATTTCATTGTTCTGAAGCCTTTCAAAGCTTTCATTCATCAGTTGGAATGGTTTTATTCTGTTTTGTTTGACTTCATTATGTGTGATGGTATGAACAGCTGATTTGAAGAAAACAAAACATTATGGCAGCCATTGCTGATTTAATATCATCTTCCTTAGAAGTCATACCATGCTTCTACTCTACTATTACTATCGGTTCTATCATGTTGAGTCTTACTGAGATTTTAATATATGTATTAGTATAAACAAATCTTTTTATTGAAAATGAGATATTATAGTAGCCATTGATCATAGTGATTCGGTTCAGAATGTCCTGTAATTCTTTCATTCTCTTGAGTGGTTTTATACTATTGTGTTATGTTTGATATTATTGTATTTGAAGCTATGCTCAACTACAGCAGAGAAAGATATATTTTGATAGCTACTGATAATGTCCGGTTGTCTTATTGTAAAGTGTTGTGTTGCTTATGTTGTTTTTTTCTGATCTGCTTTGTTCTGCCCTCTTTTGTTTTATTCTATTTAAAATTTAAAATAATAATGATAATAATGTTTATGAGCATGTATAAATTTCTATGTGGACATATTTTTATTTGTCTGGATAAGTATTCCTTAGAGAATTGCTTTGTTTTAGGGAACTGCCAGCCTTTTCGAGAATAGCTGTGTAAGTTTACATTTCCAGCAGTAATACAGGAGGTCTGTAACTTCTCTACACTCTTGGTCACACTTATTATCTTTTTTCTTACCGTGATCTTAATAGGTATGGAGTCATATTTCACTGAATTTTTGATTTTCAAGTGTAAACATCTACCTCAAATATAATGTTTAAATATAAATTCTCAACTGTAGAACTTAAGATAGCTTTTAGAGCCAAACAGCATAAAAAGAAAGCAAGTTATTTTACAGAAAATCCACTGTACTTCTCCCAAGTAAAACTTTTAACAGTGAACATATTTATATGGATTCAATAAATAAATTATTTAAATATTCATTTATATTTTATTTGTAGCTTATCTCATGCAAAAAGAAGTTCAAGAGAGGAAAGGAATGTGCTCTAAAGGATATAATTGCATGTATGTTTAAGTGTGTAAGATGAATGACCATATTACTCTATTTGTGTTATATCATGGAGAAGAACTGTTGACAGTCTCATTGCTTGAATGTGTACTTTGTATGTTTTAACTTTGTAACTTGAACAACTATTTCCAAGATGACAGTATGTAAGTTATCAAGTAATGACTTCTCAGTATTTTTTGTTCTTTTCTTTTTTTCCCCCCTGGAATCTTGTTGCTACCCCTTTTTCTATTTTGTTTGTTTTGTTTTGTTTTTAAATAAAATTAAAAGAAAAGAAATTCAAAGAACTAAAAATTACACAAAGCCATATGAGTGAAAAAGATGAAAATGACAGAAAAATAAAGACTAAAACTCAGGCCAAGATAAAGTTCATTATACAAAACTGTATAAAGGAACAATTGTCAAAAGTATATCACACATGTAAATTTTGTAAATTAAAGAAAAAGAGAATATATAAAGTTTATATACAATACTTGTATTATTCATGCAACAGCAGTGTATCAGTCTCCCAGAAGAAATAAAGCTTTTCCTAATGCTAAGACTGGAGGGAAAAGAAATCCCTGCATCTTTTAATAAAAAGACACTAACAAGGTAGTAAAACTGTTCTATAAACATACTTCATCAAAACTACCAACAGTGCTTGTTAAATACACATATTCTCAGGAAGTACTTCAGATCCATGGCTTACAAACGCTCAGATGTTTTAAGCCATGAGGTCTGGAGCCTCTTGTGCAGTGTTTAATATTCTCATTGGTATCTAGCATTAAATAAAATATGATGTATTTCAACAGCAGCTTTCATAGAGTTGCTCAATGCAAGTAAATGAAGGAACTGAGGAACAGTGTGGGAACTAACCACATATTTTAATGGTCTAACTGGGACTAGGTGTAAAATACATGGTATATTCCAGAAAAATATTCTTTTTATCAATTCAAAATTTTGCGCAAAATTTCAGCAAGTCCAAAGACTTCCTGAAATTCAACCTTGGTTGAACTTCAGGTAAAAAGCTCTGCTCCTAAATCACTGCTTCTCAAATTTTCATGTGCATACACAACCCCTAGGGAATCCTGTTAAATACAAATTTTTATACAGTAAATATGGAATGCAGCCCCAGAGCATCCATTTCTTATAAGTTCCCAAGTGATGCTAAGGTATTTGGCCCTCCAGTGTTTTTCCGTGAGGATCTGTGTAACTTTTGGAAAATCTTTCACAAACATTTGTCTTACCATTAAATTTTTTGAAGAAAAGTCCATCTTAAATCATTTTTAAAAAAGCTGGAATACAGGTGCTATGGATTTTTATTGGAAACAAAAGGTTTGAATTAACTTTTTGGTGCCTATATAAATGTCACAGAAAGAGTTCTCAGAGAAACAGAAAAGTTTTGTGTATGTATGTATGTGCACATGCATGTGCGTGTGTGCGCATGCACGCGAGTGTGTGTGCGTGTGTGTGCGTGTGTGTGTGTATTCAACAAGTTGGATGCCATGGTTTTCCTTCCTTGACCTAGAGAAGCTGAGGGACATTTAAATACTTTTTAAAAAACATCACATTTGCATAAATCACCCATTGAACTACAAAGACTGACTCTGGTTCCCAAACTATTTACATTTGCTTACCGGCCGTCATGCCTGAATTATTCACTAGCCCATCAGATAGCAGTGCACACTTCAACTAACTTCATGTCATTGCAGTTATGAATAATTTCAGTAGTAGCTATGTTTCTAGTTAGTTGTCCAGGTTTTTTCAAAGCTAGAGCAAAATGTGTTGAGAATGCTTCATTTCACATGTCACTTGCAAAGAAGTGGAAATTTTGTACAGAAATAGAATTATTTCTTAATCTCACTCCTTTGAGATACATTTGGGTTATTTGGGGTGCACAAAAATTGATCTTAAATTGAATTCACAATCACAGTAGATCTGTGAATGTTACTCATTTATTTACATGCTTTTTAACTTATTATTTTAATAATAAATCCCACAATACCACTAATCCAATCTGAGAACTAGAATTTCACTGATAGCCTACACCTACCTGCACATCCCATTTTTTATCTCTTTCTCAGGAGCAGCCATCTTGAATTTTATATTTATCTTCTCCCATCTTCATTTCATTGTGTATATGCCTGCATTTAAGCAATATAATATTTGTTTATGGTTGGACTTATACATTTAGGAAAGGTATATATTTATAGAGGTATAAAGCTGTTATTTACTGAAACAACTGTACTGGCTTATAATTTCAACAGTGACACACAGATGATACTGTTTAGCTTCATCTGCAAAATTTGGCATTGTCAATTTTCTCAATAATTCTTCAATTATTGGCATAAAGTATTACTTCATTCCTTGATTTGAATTTCCTTAATCGCCAGTGAAGTCAAGTATCTCATTTTATTTGACTTATTTGTTTTCTGATCTATAAATAACTTGCCTTTTGCCCATTTTTGATTAGATTATTTACATTTTATATTTTTTATTAGTACATATTTGCAGTACATGATCACATTTCTCGTGGGTAGTTGACACATAAACATAACAAATATTAACTCTTTTTACATCCTTTTTCCCTCCCTTCCCTTTCTTCTCCCCATTTCTTGGTCCTCTTCCATTTGAGGAAGATTTACTGTCCTACTTTCTATTGTCTTTTTTTAGTCTTTATATTTTTGGTTTCTCATACAAGAGATACTACATGATTTAAACTTGTATATATGATTTACTTCACTTAAAATTATGATCTCAAAGTATACCAAGTTTCCAACAGATGACTCAAGTTTATTCTTTTTATGCCAAATAGTACTCCACTGTATACAAATATCACATTTTCTTTGTTCACTTATCTGTTGATGGACATATAGGCTACCTCCAAAATTTAGCTATTGTGATCCTGATACTGTGCTACAAATATCTTCTCAGAGTTTGTATCTTGCACTTTCACTTTCAGTAAGCAATGCTCTCATTAATAAAAATTTGTAATTAAACACAATTTTGTCAGACAGCTTTGTATAGTTATGCTTTGTGTCACATTTGAGAAATAGCTTGCTACACTGGTGAAAAAGAAGCCCACATTTTTTACTAAAAATATTTAGTTATGCATTTGATATTCCATTTATTCTTCTGAAATTATTCTTATGTATAATATAAGAGATACAAATTGACACTGAGTAACTGATGTTTCCTGATTCACTTACTTAACAGCTTGTCCTTAACTAGTGATTTCTATAATGTCTCTATAATACATCAATGTGCCACATATGTATAAACTTTTTTCAGGACTCTGTATTCTGTTCCATCATCTATTTCTCCAGCCATAACAAACACCACACTTCATTATAGGAGAGTCCAAAAACACATATAACCCTCAATATTTTGGAATACATCCTATAAGTGTGTTCTTCTTTAAGATTTTTTTCTTAACTAATTGAAAGTTTTGTATTTACATATACATTTTACAAACAGCTTATCAATTCCCATTCTAAAATAAGACCTATGATATCTTTATAACAGTGTTCTAAACCATGAACATATTATACCCCATTTATTTACTTTCTCTCCCAAATTTACAGTTTCTGCTTAGAAGACTTGATTATCATTCATGTGATTAACAGCTAAGTCGATCTATTTGGATAATACTGTAAAGGTCAGTAAGACTGAGAAACTTCAAGCAATATTAGCAGGATATAAGGGAAGAAATATATAAATACAATTACCAGGAGTTAAAAAGGGCATATTGATAAAGGGCTCACAAATGTTAAAAGTATAACAAAGCTATACCATGAGCAACTCTATGTGCCTTAATTCAATAGCTGAGATAAAGCCATCTCTCAAAAAAACCACAACAAATTATCTAAATTTACTCAAGATTAAAAGATAGCTCTATAATTAAAGAAACCGAATATATAGTTTAAAAACCTTGCAAAAATAGTATGACCAGGCACATAAGGCATAAGGATTCAACAGTAAATTCTACTCAACATTTTTAAAAGAAATGATGCCAATTCTATACAACCCAAAGTGAAAGAAGGAATACTTTCCAAATTATTTCATGAGGTCAGCCTTACCTTGATAGAAAAACCAGAAAATAGTACAAGGATAGATAATTACAGATCAATATTGCTCATAAATATAAAAGTAGAATTCCTCCATAAAGTACTAATAAATTGAATCAGACATTACACAAAAATAGTACCATATACTCAAATGAGTTGTACACTAAAAATGCAAGTTGTGTTTGATATTCAAAATCAATCAATACATCCAATATATCCTAAATAAGAAAGATCACATTACTACATCCATGGATGCAGAAACACTATTCAACAAAATTTATCAGCATATACTTTTAAAAACTCAGTTTGTCAGTCAGCTTTCTCATTGCTGAGACACAATACCCAACACGCACAATTTAAACAATCTTCATCTGGCTCATGGTTCAGGAGGAGGTGAATCCACGGTCAGCTGGCTCCAAGGCCGAAACATCACAGTGAAAGGGCATGGAAAAGGAAAGTTGCTCACCTCATGGCATCCAGGAAGCAGAAGAAGTGAAAGGAAGGGCCCCCAGTGACCAGTTTCTTCCAATGAAGGCCCACTTTCTAACTTCACATCCACCTATGAACTCAGAGGGATTAGCCACAGCATTGTTATGGACTCACTGAGGAGTAATGTACTATACTTATCAGTGGATTAACCCCCATGATTCAATCACCTTCCAAATGCCCCACTCTAAGCACATGACACTCTGTAAGACATTTTATATCAAAATCATAACACTGAACAAACAAGCAATAAAAGGTCATTTCTTCAAGTTGATAAAGGTAATCTACAAAACTTAGAGTAAGCATTATACTTAAGGATAAAACACAGTGATATGCCTCTAAGATTAAAACCAAAGCAAGAATGCTTCAGTTTACTAGCTGTTGCAATAAGGCAAGGAAAATAAATAATTTGTATACCAAATTAAAAATTAAATAACCTCTAAAAACAACATGCCTATCTAAAAGAAAACTCCAATCTACAAACATACCTTTTAAGGCTAATAAGAAAGATTAATAAAGTGTAAGATACAAAGTCAATTTACAGAAACATCAGTCTAAATCCTAAGTACTAGCAATATATAACCAAACACTGAAATTTGAAAAATGAATTGCACTTTAAGATAACTCCAAATAAAGATGTTCCATGCTCCTGGCTAGGAAGAACCAACATTGTGAAAATGGCCAAACTCCCAAAAGTGTCATACAGATTTAATGCAATCCCAATAAACATACCATTGACATACCTCACAAATCTAGAGAAAACACTCCTAAAATTTATTTGGAATCAGAAGAAACCTAGAATAACAAAGGCAATACTGGGCAATAAAGGCAAGACAGGAGGCATCTCAATTCCTGACTTGAAACTGTACTACAAAGCCACAGTGATAAAATCAGCATGGTACTGGCAAAGAAATAGACCTGAGGATCAATGGAACAGCTTAGAAGGTGCAAGTATAAATACAAAGACACTCAGCCACTGCACATCTGACAAAGGGGCTAAACATGTTCACTGGAGGAAGGATAGCCTCTTTAAAATGGTGTTGGAAAAATTGGCTCTCCACATGTAGAAGACTGAAACTAGGTCCATGCCTATCACCATGCAGAAAACTAAAGTCTAAATGGGTCAAATACCTAAACATTAAAACAGAAACACTAAATCTACTAGAAGATGAGGTAGGTAGAAATCTTGGAGACATAGAGGTAGGCAGAGAATCCATGAACAAAACACAAACTGCATGGGAAACACTTCAGAGAATCAATAACTGGAATCTCATATTATTGAAAATTTTCTGCATTTCAAAAGAAATCACCATCATAGTGAAATGAAAACCCACAGAATGGGAAAGAATTTTAACCAGCAACCCCTCAGACAAGACTTATATCAAGAACATATAAAGAATTGAAAAACATCAACCCCTCGAAATTCAGAAACCATCTCCAAAAATGGGCATCTGAGATGAATACACAGTTCTCAGATGAAAATATTCAAATGGCAAAGAAATACATGAAGAAATGTTTGCCATCACTGGTCATTCAAGAAATGCAAATTAAAACCACATTGAGATATCATCTCACCTCTGAAAGAATAGCTGCCATCAAGAAATCAACTGATAACAAATGTTGGCGAGGCTGTGGGGGAAATGAACACTGCTCCACTGATGGTGGGAGTGCAGACTGGTGCAACCACTATGGAAATCAATATGGAGAATTCTCAGAAGCCTAGGATTAGAAGCTCCATTCAACTCAGCTATTCCCCTCCTGGGTATTTTCCCAGAAAAACTGAAAAGGTCATATCATAGTCATATATGTGCACCCATGTTCATAGCAGCACAATTTGTAATAGCTAAATCTTGGAAACAACTAAGATGCCCATCAACTGCAGAGTATATGAAAAAGATGTGGCATTTTTACACAATGGAATATTACTCAGCCATGAAAAGGATGATATTGAGGCCCTCATAGAGAAATGGAGACAACTTGAGACTATCCTCATTAGTGAAATAAATAAGAGTCATGTTTATAAATATCACATTGTTTCTGTAGTGTAAAAATAATAAGAACTGCAGGAGTAATGAAACCCAAAATGTGTAATTGCTACTGTAAAAAAGAGAGGAAAAGAAAGTGCTCTAAAGGATATAACTGCATGTATGTTTAAGCGTGTAAGCTGGATGACCATATTACTGTTTTTGTTAGATTGTTGAGCAGAACTGTTCACAGTCTCACTGTTTGAATGTCTACTTTGTATGCTTTAATTTTGTACCTTGAACAACTGTTTCCAATGATGACAATATGTAACTGATCAAGTGGCGATTTCTTAGTGTTTTTGTTTTTGTTTTTGTTTTGTTTTGTTTTGTTGTGGTTGTTGTTCTTTTTTTTCTTTCCCCTTTGGAATTTTGTGTTGTTACTACCCTCTTTCTGTTTTGTATGGTTGGTTTTTTTTCTCTTTAAATAAAAAAAGATAACTCCAAATAGTAATTTTGCCAAAATGTAGTACTGAAGAGTATGAAAAAGATACTAGTATTTCCATTTTCCCCGTAAACTCATGCATAATATCTAAAAGCAAAAAAATGTATCCATCAGTAAGTGAATAGAAAAAAATGTGGCACATGCATGTATAAGTTGTTATTTTAAGGCTGGTTGTTTATTCAGTCTCAGAAAAAAAATTTTGACACATATAACATGGATGAAATCCCTTCCTAAGGGCATTATTTTAAGTGAAATAAGTCAGAAATAGAAACTCGAATACTACACAATTCTCATGAGATACCTAGAATAATCAAATTCATACAAACAAGTAGGATGATGATTACCAAGAGCTAAGAGGAGAAGAGGAAAAATAGGTGAGTTTTTACACAGTATGGATAGGCTTGCAGTTTGATAAGATGAAAAAGTTATAAAACTGATCATGTACTAATATAAATACACTTAATATTACTGAATTGTACATTTAGAAATTGCTCAGATGGTAAATTTTACATTATGTGTTTTTAATCACTAAAAATAAAATTTAATATCAACAGCTACTTAGAAGAAAATGAGACATTATGGTAGCCATTACTGATTTCCTATCATCTGGTTTTGAAGTCTAATAATTCTTTTATTCTTTGTTTTGATTGGTTTTAGTCTGTTCTCTATTATTTGGTTTCAATATGTGTGTAGGTATAGTCAGCTATTTTGAAGAGAACAAGAAACATTATGGTAGCCACGGTTGATTTTCCTACTGTCTGGTTTTGAAGGCCTGTAATGCTTTCATTCCTTTGTTTTGATCAGCCTTATACTGTTTTGTTTTGCTTGAATTCATTGTATGTGAAGATATGGACAATTATTTCAAAGAAAACAAGTGACATTATGGTAGCCACTATTGATTTCCTATTGTCTTGTTTGGAAATCCTGTGTTGCTTGCATTGCTTTGTTCTTATCTGCTTTGTTCTGTTTTGTTTTATTTTGTTATATTCTCTTTAAAATAAAAATGTTTGAATCCTGGTGCAAAGTAGTTAAGATAACCAATTCTATGTGTTTACCATGATAAGACTCAAGTAATCAATCCATCACATTTCAATCCTTTACTAGCTCTTTGGCCTTAGAAAATTGAATCTCATTTTATCTGCAATTATGTATGAATACTAAAACTGCTTACACAATGGTTTTATCATGAGAATTAAATGAGAATTTAATAAATGTTACTTATCATTCTTTAACACATAACTACTATTTTCTCCCCCCAGAGAACCCACTCTAAACAAGTTCTTGAGATCGCTTTTGTTAATCTCTACATTTATTAATTTTGTCACCTTTCATATGTTTTCACCTTGTCTGTTCAAAAAACAGGTGAGCCCCAAAGAGGACCCCCTGACTTAGCCCACCAATCAGTTCCTATGCTTGGGCATTGACCTACGCTGAGAAAAAATTTTCTCTACCCTCAGAACATTACACCAGAAATGCTTCCTACTCATCTTACAATAGAAACCTTTAAATGAGACACCACTGTTTCACTACAGTATCAAAAACATCCTCCCCTACATGTAAGTCACCCACTGAAGTTCCAGTATAGACTCAGTAGAAGAGGATTCTAGATTTCCCAGGGGAGAATTCTAAGAGTGAATAAGGACAAAGAAGAAAAAGAAACTACGACATTCACAGCTATATGTTGCCATGTTCAAGGTTGTTCAAGGCCAACTATTTCTGCCCATTTTTAACAACGCTCCACTACCACTCAGATTAAAAGATGGAATGCCTTACCCCATTCTACTCTAACATCTAGGAAAACCTTTTAAAGAGTAGAAATCTGAGTAAGGAAATTGAGTTTCATACCAGATGCAACATTTCTGTAGGCCACATTTCCAACAAACTTATTCTATCTAACACATTTTTATTTCTACTGATTAGCACATCCTGCCTCTGCCCCATTTGTGCAAACATGTTTCAAATGCTATTTGCTCCATGATGTTCCACTGAGAAGCAAGGCATACATCATGCCTCTAACAACAACTTCCCGAGCATATAGTTGCCTGCATCAGAAACCATCACAGAGAAAAAAAAAGAAATTTCCATCTTCCACCCCCTCGCGATCAAACTGGGACTTCAGCCTACACAGATCTGTCACTCTGAAAAGACTCCCCAGTCACAGCAGTATCTTTGCCAAGGAAGAACAGAGAAAATTGCATCTCAGAGTTACACAAAGTTAACTTTTCTATTCTAGGCTGTGTTTTAGCAATGCAGCCTTCTTTGAGCAATTATCTCAAGAATACAAACTCAGTTTTCACTTGGAATGAAATTTGACTGCAGCAAGGAGTCTCCTGGGCTAGGTTCACACCACAGTCTAAAATTATGGTGCAAAAGAATCAAGTTGCAGAACTTGGGGACTTACACTGTAAGATCTGGCATAGTTAAAAAGGCCTGCTTTTATAGGTCCCTTCCTGAACTTGTCACCTAAGATAGAGACAGATACTGTTTGAAAAAGTATTAAATATTGGGTTTCTATTTTGCCATTTCAGAATATCTGCACCATCAGAATACCAGAATCTGATACTGAAATATCAGAATACACTGAGTCACACACTCTGCATCCCAAATTTTGCCCATTACTTAACACTCAGGTCTAATGTCATCTCTTTTAAGGGAACCGCCTCAACTGACTTGGCTCATATTTCATTTCCTGTTTCAAACTCCTAGTATGGACTTACAATTCTGCTGTATCCTGCTCAGTCACAGCAGTACAAATGTAAAATATCTCTTCACAACCAGATGGCCCAAGGCTCAAGAGCAAGGTGTTTATTTATAACATCCCTGTTATGCAGGAAATGTTCCACAAGTACCGTGTTTGCTGCTAAGCTGTAAAACACTAAAGCATTAAGAACACTTAGGCAGCCCAAACATTAAACTATTTCAGTGTTGATAAGAAGACACCTACCACAATCTATAGAATCCAGAAAAATGCTTGCTGCTATTATATGAACACTAAATCATCTAAAATGTCCAATCCCAAATATTTGAGTCAGGAGATTCATGTAATCGCAAAGAGACAGACTTATACAAGGGAGCTCACTGGTAACCTTAAACAAGATCTGTGTTGGAGAGGAGGCAGGCTGTGGGTCTGAAAACTTGTCTGGCTTTCTGCCTTTCTTCTCTTACTGCTCATATCAAAGGCCAATACTTCTTCAGGTCAAGTTTATTTCCAACAGACTGACAGTGGGTGTCTTCCTATGGTCTTGGGGAAAAAGGTTCTGAGTGTAACAAATCCATCTGTAAGTCCTGCTGCACCATTGTCAGGACTGTGGCTAAAAGGATTTTAAGACAGGATAAGATGCCTGAGTAAGAGCCTAAGTAGAACTGTATATACAGTGCAAGGTGTAAATCTAACCAAGGGAGATTGCTGGGAGCAGAAGTTCACAGTGGACTTGAGACATAGATAATCATGGAGTCAGAAAAAGAAGAGGGTAGAAATTAGAGAGACTAGAACCACTTGCCTAATAACGAGCAAGGCAAGGATCAAGACTTGCACAATTAAAGTACAGTGCATATGGAGACAGAGTCACAACTATATGATCTCTGGAAGGTCATGTCCACACTGCCTAAATTCCTTTGTGTGTGAAACAGAGAAAATTAAACTTGCTTCTCTACTTCAGTGTACTAATATGGATCAAAGGATATAATATACTTGAACATGCCTTGTAAACTCCAAGTCATTGCTCAAATGTAACTCGAATGTATTAAGTCATACATAAGGACAAGGGTCAGAGATGTGCAGCACTAACAAAAGGGTAAGTTAAATAGTGAGTCCAGTACTTGCACCAGAAACACAGAAATTCAAAGGCAGATCACACCAGTAAAGAAAAATCATGTGGTAGCAACAACAAAGAAGCATGAAACTCCCTGACTCTGCAGGAAGAATCTTATAAAGGTAAGGCAGGTCACCAATAAAAGGAAAGTGACCTTCTGCTCTCTCTTAACACAGCAAAATTAAATAAGTAGGGTCCATTTGTTGAGGACCTACTGTGGACCTGCTTGGGATTACAGGAGGGGAGAGGACTTCCTTTTCTGTTTCCTGCTTCAGTGAATGAGATCACCATCTCTCCACCAAACCAAACCTGAAATCAGAGATTCAGCCTAGCCTTCTCCTTTTCAGCATCTCTGACCATTCCCATCCAGTCACTAAGTCCTGTCAGTTTAGCCTCTCCGACATCTGTGCTTCCTCTCAATACTATTGCCATGGCACTGAGCCTATCAAGATCCTGCTATAAAAGTATCGCAGTTGAACTCTATGCTATTAATCCTTTTCAGTCATAAATCAGATTATGTATCTACTCTATCCACAATTATTCTATGTCTCGTGCCTGTGGCCTAAATTTTATTGTCCTTAACAAGACAAAGCCCTCCATAATCTGGCTCCTAATACCACTCCTGTGTTATGTCTCACTTATTATTCAACTCACTTCCACAAAACTACCTCCTAGTCATGCCAAACCGCTTTCTGTGTCTTCACCATCTCATATCTTTTCAAGCCTAACTTTTCTTCTGCTGCTTTCACTGTTTGGAATGTACCTCTCCCTCTCTTCTACCAAATAAATATGGATTAAGCTCTTAAAACAAGCTCAACCATCATCTCCCTTTATGAAGCCATTCCTGCCTCCTTCTAGTAGAACTGGCCCTGACTCCTTCCATTGTGTTTTCCCTATACCCTACTTGGCCTTCTAGCTTGGAACCTGTAATACATTACTGAGCTTATATACTTTTTATTTAACTTCCCTATTAGACTGCGTACTCCGGAGGACAAGGGTCATGTTTTACTCATCTTTACCTTATTCATCAATGCAAAAACAGGACATAAATGAAGTAAGCTCTCAGTAAATATTTGTTGAAAGAATAAGTTAATAAATCTCCAAGAGAAGAATTACAAGACATAAATTAAACCATCACAATATATGTCCCCATGATCGAGGAGAGTACGTAGCTAGTATGAATGTTAAATTGTGTGTCACAGACAGTAGATGAAAGGAGGACAAAAATAATACAGTTTCCCTAATCAAAAAAATAGAGGAAATAAAATTTAAACTGAAACTCAGAGAAAAACCCTCATAGAACTTGAAAAGTTAGAAGTACATATCTGTATCTGAAGATGTCTATAGCAGTAGAGGGTAAGATAGTTGCAGGGAGATTGCAGTAGAATGAAACATCAGGGACAAATTGATCTTAAGATTTAGGGTGATAATATTAGCCCTTTTACGGTATCAAATAAGTACATTTCCTCTTAATAAGATGACTTGTTATTTACTTTCTGGAAATGGAGAAATAAAATTATCTGGTTTTTAAAGGCCACTTCAGAAGCACTTGACACACAGATTGACTACAGAGATACATCATGGCAGACAATAAATCAAATACAGAATGACTCTGACAAACCTCAAAAACATGCAACAGAAACTGAGAGGGACAGAATTTGGATTCCAGCCATAAGCAGTGAGTCAGTATCTCTGAAGGGTGGGTGGAAGCAGGATTGTAAGTTAAAAGGGGAACAGTGCTTTTTATAAAGAAAATGATCTTCTGAAACAAGTCCCCCCAGTAAAAACAGCAGGAACGCAATGCATTATTTAAAAAAATCTCAATGTATGAGTAAGGCAAGCAGCTGGTAGACATGCAGGGGTTGACACAGTTGTTTCTCAAAGTTCAAAAACCAGGAAGAGTTTGAGAAATAAATCATTCCCATTCCCAATATCAGGGCATCCACATGATACTAATATAGATGGATGAGACTGGTTTGGGCCCCCAAGTCTATGTCACCAATAGAGAGCTCTTACTGTCAGTTTTTACCAACATAATTAGTTGTGATGATACGCAATTTATCAGCCAGGTTGAATTCATTTTTGGAAACTTCATTTTCTGTATTGATACTCTATTTTCTGCCTGGAAAATAAAACACAAAATATTTTAGTGTCTGACATCAACATTAGAGAAAACTGCCTGGCCTTTCCCACAATTTGACATGGTGCTCTTGTCTGAGAAAGAATCAAGGCTTGACTTGGGATGTATACAACTGTGGAGATTCTTCGCAGGATTTCTAGAGAATAAATATATGGCAGGACTTAATGATAGGTTATAGAAGAAAAGAAGAAGAGAATGATGAGAGACAGAGATCCATTCTATAGGGCAATTAAACCAGGATATGTCAGTTGCCATATGAATTGCATTGTGGTCAGGTTGTGAACCTGAATTTAACTTACTACATAGAGATGTATGAGCATCTAAAAATCCTTATCCTCCCAGTGCAGGCTATTAAGGCTCATAGAGCATGACACAGCACACACACACACGCAAACACAGACAGCTTCTCCCTGCTTAGCCTTCTTTCTCTCTTTGCTCAGGACACCCTGAAGCTATAAATCATACATATCCCCCATACATTTTAACAGTGAGACCTAGGCTGGAATCTCCCCCATTATGTTTCAAAAGAAAATCTGTAACTATTGAACATAGCACAAAAATGCGTTCAGGTCTTCACTTGCAGCAGTTCAAGGGCTCGCATTCTACCATCCTGACCTTAACAGACGAAGATATGAAACAGCTCTCTCCTCTATTATGTTTTCTCTTGATTTGAGGAAAAATAATGTCTACTGAGAGAAGAAGATGGGTGCCCTCACCTCTAAACTAATGGAGAAAATCAACTTACTGCTGTCAATCCATGAGAGTTACAGTATCTCACAACAGACAGTATCTGTGGATGGTAATATTTGCTTGGTTATTTCTGATTGAAAACTCAACCCAAATGTTGAGGCTCCAAAACTAGACCACTTGTTAAGTGCTTTCAAACATCTTATATGTCTTCTTTTTCACTCAACACAATTTTATTGACTAATTGTGTAACTATTATCCAATAGAATTTTCTTAGGTAATGTAAGTATTCTATATCTGTGTTGTCCATTACAGTAACCACTAGTTGCAAGTGGCCATTGAGCATTTGAAATGTGCTTAGCATGACTAGGAAATGAGTCATGAATTAAATTTTAATTGTATTGAATTTTAATTAATTTAAATTTATAATGCAAGTGGCCATTGAGCATTTGAAATGTGCTTAGCATGACTAGGAAACTAGGCGTGAATTAATTTTTAATTGTATTGAATTTTAATTAATTTAAATTTATAATGCCATATATAGCTACTGGCTATTACTTTGCACAGATCCAGCAATTAGATTATGTGTTTCATGAAGACAAGTACATCAGTCAGCTTTGCCATTGCTGGACACAATACCCAACACCCACAGTTTAAAGGAGAGGTTTAATTTGGCTCAGGTTTTAAGGGGATTTTGTCCATTGTTATCAGGCATGAAGGCAGTAACATCATGGCAGAAGAGTACGGTGTGGGAAAGCTGATTAGTTCATGGTGGACAGGAAGCAGAGCCAGGGGAGCAGAACCAGCAAGGAAGGGGCAAGGGACCATATACAGTACCCAAGGTCATGATCCACCCACATCTACCCAGAAGAATAGCCCACCAATCCCATGGGCATCTCCCAAGCCAATCAAGTTGACACAATCAAGCTTTAACCACCACAAGTGCTATTCTGGTATCTCTGTAATGCTGCAGTCTCAGTGCCTGCACATAGGAGCAGCCAATGAACACTTACTTAGTTGATTGATTGATTAGTCAGTCTATTGTTTGTTTTTATTTAGCCCTTGGGTATTAACTCTCTTGGAAGAATACTATTGGAAGCTATATAACAAAAGATTAAACAAGGTAATTGCTAGATATCAGGGTGAGAAAGGGAACAGTGAAACAGCATAGATAAAGGAGAGAATAACAGAAAAGAGAAGAGGAATATATGAAGTTTATTTTCTGGTTCAGATAGTTTATAGCTGTGTAGTCTTTGGAATATTATTTAACTTCACTGAGTCTTGTGTTCCTCATCTATAGAATTTGGACAATATTTTAACTATCAAGAGTTATGATGGTGAAATGACATAATGTATATTAAGTACTGTAAACATAAATGTAATGTCATTTTTATTTATACTTTGAAGAACAAAATTAGTAAGGCAGCAAAAGTTGAGTGCAAATAATTAAATTCTACACAATAAGTACAAACTCTATCATCATCTCACCCAGTAAACCCTTTTGCTTACTGCATTTACCCAACAAATCAAACATAATGTTGTATGCCTCACTCTTACCTCCCTTTCATCATATGGGTAACAATTTAGCCAAGACTAGCCACTAAAGCCATGATCCAATAGCATTTTATACAATGACAAATCTTTCCACTACATATAGGATTCCTACAACCACACAATCAACTCCACATTGACCACCATAATGATGCAGCCTGCTCTAAGTATTTAACACAGCAATGAGTGTCTTCTCCTTTTGCCCTCCCTTCCTCACCAGTACAGCCAGCCATCACAGAAAGTGATGGCAAAGTTCTAAGCCATGACAGTTAGTATAAGAAATAGCATTCATAGTTTGAAATTGATAGCTAAGGTTAAGAGTATGGGACTTGATGATTACTTATACTGCATCTTTATAACCAAAAGTAGTGTTGCCATATGATCTATTTATATTTTAAGCCTTTCCATTTCAGGGTAAAGCTGAAAATTAAAAATATGAGAAATAAAATAGAATAAAAAATAGAATAAAAGGAAATAAAATGGAATGCAAAGAAGATTAATTTTTTTAAGGAATTCTGGACAGTACACACTTAAAATCCATTCAATCTCAAGTAAATAGCACATAAAAAGTAATCAAATTGAGAGGAAAGAAGGTAAAAGTACAGGATTCAGATTGTAATGAAGTCCTGCCTTCATTAAGGAAGGCATACTAAAATAGTTTCCAGTTTTACTTACCAAGTTCTGTATAGTCATAAAATGCCATGTTGCCTAGACTTCCATGATCTTCATAAATCATTTAACCCCTTCCTGTTTTATAGATGAAGAACTAAAACTCAGAGAAGGAATATGACTTTCCAAAGGGTGCACAAGCCAGTCAGAAGCATATGTTACTACAAATTGGGTATTCTTCATCCAAAATGCTTGGGGCTATAACTGTTTCAAATCTCAGAATTTTTTAGATCTATGAACATTTTCACAGATTTAACTTATTTAATGTGAAAAATCTGAAAACTCAATGTCCAAAGTACCTCAATATCTAAAACTTGTTGCTTAAAAATTTTGTGTTTTAGAGCATTACAGATTTTGGAGCATTTTAGCCTTCAAATTAGGGATATTCAAAGGATATAGTGAGAAATGCATATGAAATATGATTGAAAATTATAATGAACATTTACATTTCTAGAAGTCTACTAATCATAGTAAAAGATGCATTGCCATTAATCCCCCTCAAAATATTCCCCCTCACTTTGAATACACTTATTCCATTGCTCTTGACACTTTTTGAAACAGTTCTGAAAGCCTTCTTTGTCAATGTTTTTATTTAGGGTATTGTCATGGCTGCCTCAATGTCCCAAACTGATTCAAAATGTTTACCTTTCAGCCAGCCTTTCTGGTAAACTGCACAAGCTGCATGAGTTCCGAGGAGGGAAAAACCAGCATTTCCAAGAAATGGCCATGCTGAGACTGGGAGAAGCCACCAAGAAATCAACTAGCCAGCCTTTCTGGTAAGGTATGCAAGCTGCACGGGTTCTATGGAGAAAGAAGTCACATAGCACCTCCCGTTAGCCTACTGACACGGCATGAGAATCAAATTCTGTGCCCTCCACACACACACACCCAGTAAGCAACCAGCTGGTTCAGAGCACAAGCTGAGTTGTTAACAACTAAGGTACATAAAGCAAGTAAATGCTTGTGTTGTTTGGTTGATTTTGCAGACCTGGGACCAGCAGTCTAAGCATCTCTTGGGAGGATGACAGTGTGCATTGTAGCAAATATGGAGAATTTGCTCCTATCGTGTCTTTGAAGTACAATATTGTTCTCACTGTTTTTCTTTGTTCTAATTAATTATTTTTTCTTTATTCAATCTTCTGTTTTGATTAGTTTTATTGTGTCTTGTTTTTTGTTTGATTTTGCTATTCCTGATGGAATGGACAACTACTGTGAAGATAACAAGATATACTATGGTAGCTATTGTTGTTTTCCTAGTATCCTGCTTTGAAGTTCTGTACCAGTTCCACTGCAGTTTTGATTGGCTTTGTCCTGTTTTGTTTTGTTTTGTTGGACTTTACTATCTTTAAAATAAAAGTTTAAAAAATTATACTAGATGAAGTCCTGATAATACTGTTTGATTTTTGAAATCACATATTCTCAGTGCTCACCAAAGGGAAAATAAAAGGAAAAATGTATGGCACATGGACATACCACTCGGGACTTGCAGACCAAACAAAAAAAAATGTTTACCTTTCATGGTCACTTTGACTTTTTGGAAGAGCCAAAAGTCATATAGTGCCAGATCTGGCAAATAACGGGGGTAAGTTTACACAGTACTGTTTCTACAAGCTTGCCTTCTCATTAAATGACATTCAGAAGCAGCATTCACTGGACTTTTTTAATCACATCCAGCAAAGAAACTCATGATCCTTTTCAATCATACTCCTCTTAACACACACACACACACACACACACACACACACACACACAATCTGGGCAACCATGGAGCATCAAGTCTCAGGGCAGAGAAATTGTTGCTCTGAATGTGGCAGGAAAAGAATTTGCTGTTTTGATCTTAAAATATGAGAGAATTTGAAAAGAACTAGAAAGGTACAAAGACACTGGGTTTAGAAGACAAGCTAGTGAAATGCTATATGGTCCTGACAGCTACTATGTGGTTAAGAATGGTAATACGTCTAGTGCATGTCAGAGCAAAAGCATGCTATTTGCATTGGTACAATGTAAATTATTCTCTATATCTTCTATAAAGTTTCAGTAAAATCCCTATTTCTTAAAAATAAATTTGATAAATAAATTTAAAATGAAATACTTTGTACAAGTGAATTATTTGGACAAAACCTGAAATTGTAGGGTTTAAGGAGAGGCTTTGCCCTTTCACAAGAATAGAATTGGCAGGGAATCATGCTAATTATAACTAGATTTGATAATTAGTTTGCACCTAACATCTCTGGTGCTAATATCTCAAGCTTTATAGAATATGCACAAGCTGTTTCAGTTGAGTTCATGCCACTTAACTTCTTTGTCCCTCAGCTACTTCCTTTGAAATGGGATTAAATTACTGGAGATTAAGTGCATCAATTTTTAAGGTACATTCCAAGATGACAGTATGTAAGTTATCAAGTAATGATTTCTTAGTGTTTTTGTTCTTTTCTTTTTCTCCTTGGAATTCTGTATTGTTGCTATCCTTTTTTCTGTTTTTTTTTTCTCTTTAAATAAAATTTTAAAAAAACCTTTAAGGTACAGTGTAAGGTCAAGTGTAGGATCAAGGGCACTCCTAGAAACCTGAAAGTCAAGGATCCTTGACAATCACAAGGAAAGGGACAAAGTATTACTTCAAGGAGTTGCTCACTAACCTTGGAAAATGAAGAAGGAATAGTCAAACACCACCTTAATTGCTTTCTTAGTGACCTTTTTAAAGGACCAATTCTCATTTACTTTTGATACTAACTTTCCCCAAATTATATTTTCTTCACTTCTTTATGATATATATATATATATATATATATATATATATATATAAAATTTCCTATAATCTCTAGGTTTTCTACAACTTTCATTTAAAACTCCATATAGTCAAAAAATCTTTAATCTTTCTACCTAGATAAGAAGTCCCTGAACAGATAAGGAAGGAACAAAGAATTGACATGCTGCCCATCTATAAGAAAAAATTCTTTAGCATCATATCTCTAATTCAGTGCTTCATAAATTTACTGTGAAAGAGAAACACTTAAGGAAAACATATACCTTCCTTTAGCTCCATCATAGAAATTATAATTAAGTCTAAAATATCACTCAGAATGCTACATTTTTTTCTAACAAATCCCTACTTGTGTCTTACACAGACAGTGAATTAGTCTGCTAGGGCTGTTTTAACCCTACAGACTAGATGACTTATACAAGAGAAATACATTTCTCACATTTCAGAAGTCCAAAATCAAGGTGTTGGCAGTTTGAGTTTCTCTTGAGGCCTCCCTTCTAGGCTCACAGATGGCCATTTTCTTGCTTGTCCCAGCAGTTTTTTTCTCTCTTCCTGCACATTCCTGATAACTCTCCTTTTTTATGACACCAGTTTTATTAAAATGAGAGCCCAGCCTTATAACTTCATTTAATGTTAATTTCCACTTTAGAAGATTCATCTACATATATAATCACATTGAGAAGGATTCAGTATATAGATTTTGGGGCAAACAGTGCAGTTCATAACATATGGTCAATAAAATTTATTGGGAAAATAATGATGGCTGGAATGTGAAATTTGAAATACAGTAGTCACAAATAGCTACCCAGAAGACGTAGTATGCAGATTCTAGGCTACTTACACAATAATAAATCATAAAAAGTAATTAAAATACTCCTATTTTCATAAAAGTTCAAGGTGGAAAGAAAAGATTTTGTAAGTACACTTAAGACATTGACAAACAACTGCCAAATACATATAATAAGCATAAAATATATCACCTAAACCAGGATATTTGAAAGTAAAACAACTTCAGCATAAATTGGAACTATCCTAGGTAGACTAGGCCTTCTGGTTATCCTACAGATGCCTTCTAAAGTGTTCAGGAATGAACCAAGCTTTGAGGGATAGGCATCAGATTACTCCATTTACCATTATTGTGCAACCACTAAAACAATTTCATTTCAGGTCAGTTCATCTGACTAATATATAAGTGCTACTTACAGTGTACGTGTAGGAAGGGTGAGAAAAAAGAAAGTGATGATTCATGAAACCATTACCATTCATTAACACTTTAGATGGAATTGGATTTCTAGATTAGCTTGATTTAGTTGAGGCTTCCTAAAAAGGGTATAAAAACTTATGTTTTGATAGAAGGGGACAACAAAGGTTATATATGAAGGAGCTGAGACTCCAAGAATTTAAATGACTTGCCCAAGTTCAAAAGGTCAAAAGTAAACAGTCTGCCTTCCAAATCATAACTTTTGCTTCTAGCAGGGTGTATCCATTTTTTTCCAAGATCTTTACATACTAACGTTCTTAGATGATTATCAGGAATTCTGGACAGTCAATGAATAGAATAAAAGCTATGAGTACTTGATTTGTGTAACAAAAAAATTATGTCCTTTCACAAAGGTAGCCACATTTTATTCCCCTGAGTCTTTGTATATATTGAATTCAGTAGCAAAAAGGAATTAATGCTGCAGATAAAACCAAGGTTGCTAATTATCTGGATTTTGGATTGTCTAGGTAAATAAAAGGTAATGATAAGGGTATTTAAAAATAAAAGACGAGGATAAAAAAAGGAAGTCACAGTGAAATGACATAAAATGGACTTGTCTTGCCACTGCTGGCTCTTAAAATGAATGAAAGGACCATGTGCTAAGGAATGTGGGTGACCTCTAAAAGCTGAAAAAGCAAGAAAAAAGATTCTCCAGTATAGCTTTCCAAGAAGGATTCTAGCCCTGCTGATACCTTGATTGTATCACACCAAAATATTTTTTGAACTTCTGGACTCTGACCACAGAGCCCTATGATAATAAATTTGCATTGTTTAAGACAGTAAGTCTATGGTACAACACCTAAGGAAAACCAATATAATGCAGCAGCAGAAAGTCTAAAGAGGGAGAAGGAAGGAGAGGGGCAGTGGGGAGAGAGAGACACTCTCCCGTGATTCACTCTCTTTAAGTAGACCCCATCTCCTAATTTTCCATCACCTACCAAAAATGCCATCAAATAATCGATCCAACATGAATTAATCTGTTGAGGGATTGACAGCCTTCATAATCCAATCACTTTCCAAAAATCTCACCTCTGGATATTGTTTCATTAGGGACCAAGCCTTTAAAACATGAGCTTCTGGGGCACATTTCATATTTGAACTGCAACAACTTTGTTTTGAATACAGCGGAATGAGACCAAGAGAAACAATATTACTTTGTGATTAGGCCTGTATTTTATATTTCACCTGTATTTCACTTTATAGTGGGAAGGAGAGAGAGAAAAAAAAGAAGGAAAGAGAGAGAGAGAGAGAGAGAGAGAGAGAGAGAGAGAGAGAGAAAGTTGCAGAGACAGAGACGGGGGCGTTAAGAATTGAGGTAATTTATCCATTAGGGCAAACTTTGTCTGTGTCACCATTTTTCCCAACAAGTATAATTAGCAGTCATTTCAGATAAGAATTTGGTTTTAATATGTTCTTCTGTCTTCTCTTGTAAGTGATTTTGGGGTGAGTTTTCTGCTATTCAAAATCTGCACAAATAAATTTGTCATTTAAAAATTCTGTAATAGCTCATCTGATCCCTAGAATGGATTCAAAATGTCCTCCTTCCTAGTACCTCTTTCCACAAAGAATCAGCGTTTTAAAATCAGCACTTCAAATTGGGTAAATAAGAGAAAGTGATAAAAGTAAAATGTTTCCCCTCCAGATAATTTTCCTCTGAACAGAGCATCTTTTCTTGCATGACCCAAGGATGATTTTGCCCGTGACTTGCACAAGCATGAAATTCTATTTACTCTGCATTTATTTTTCTATTACTTGATTCCATGGAGAAAGAAGAGTGGTAACCAATTACAGAGAAAGCTGACTCTGAATGTGCTTTTCCCAATTGAAAATCTGATTTTCAGGGCCAGGGCTTCAACTGTGAATACATTTCACTGTCTCAGAGAGGGACCCTGAGTCAAGCTCTCACGT
>PVJX010029046.1:0-23276 GCA_004027295.1 Dolichotis patagonum | reverse complement strand
TAGGAAAAACAAACATTGTGAAAATGGCCATTCTCCCAAAATTACTATACAGATTCAACGCAATCCCAATCAAAATACCACTAACATACCTCATAGATCTAGAGAAATCACTCCTAAAATTCATCTGGAACCAGAAGAGACCTAGAATAGCAAAGGCAATTCTAAGCAACAAAGGCAAGGCAGGAGGCATCACAATCCCCGACTTGAAATTATACTACAAAGCTACAGTAATGAAGTCAGTATGGTACTGGAATAAAAACAGACCGGAGGATCGGTGGAATAGATTGGACGATACAACCACAACCACAAACTCACTCAACCACTTTATCTTCGATAAAGGGGCCAAACATGCTCGCTGGAAGAATGACAATCTCTTCAACAAATGGTGCTGGAAAAATTGGCTCTCCACATGCAGAAGACTAAAACTAGACCCATGTCTATCACCATACACTAAACTAAAATCTAAATGGATTAAAGATCTAAATATTAAAACAGAAACACTAAAACTGCTGGAAGACAAAGTAGGTAAAAACCTCAAAGATATAGGGGTAGGAAGAGAATTCATGAACAAGAACCAAACTACATGGGAAATACTTCCCAGAATCAATAACTGGGACCACATCTTATTAAAGTTTCTGCATGTCAAAAGAGGTTTCCAGCAGAGTGAAAAAAAAACCCCACAAATTGGGAAAAAAAATCTTTATGAACAGTTCCTCAGACAAAGGACTTCTGTCTAGAACTTATAAAGAATTAAAAAAAAAATCAGACCCTCGAAATTCAAAGACCCAATCCAAAAAATGGGCATCTGAAATGAATACACAGTTCCCAGATGAAAAATACGAATGGCAAATAAATATATTTAGTACATCTCTAACAGTTGCCAAAGCCTTACCAGTTTCAGCACTGCTAAAATGTCTAATTCCAGAGTCTCCTCTGAGATTTAAGGAAAACTTTCGGCTATAGGCCCCTGTAATAATGAACAGAAAGTTAACCACTTCCAACATATATTGGCACAGCATAAACAGTCTCCTTCTAACAGGGAGAAATAAGAGGATCGAAAAGAACAAGACAAAAAACCAAAATCCAATAGGGTAAACATTAATCCCCGTAGTTCCACATCCAGCAGCCAAAGCAATATGTGGCAATATGTGAACTCCAAAGGGTTTGGGTGTCTCTACTCCTATGCCATTGCTGGTAATTATAGCTCTTATGGCTTCAATTTGGGGCTACCTTTGCACCCTCCTTGCAGCTTTTGTTCAGATCCATATTTCTGGCTTCTCCGACATTCTGGGGTTTGTACTACACCTTCAGCTTCACATTCACAGCTTCAGTCACTGTTCCCCCAGTGAAATGCTGCCTGGCCTCCCTAGCTGTGGTGGATTAACTGATGGTCACCTTTTAACACGCAGCTGAACTTACGAAGTATGGTCCTGGGTATGGATGGTCCACCTGAGGATTGTTGCCAACAGCATAGAAGTAGAAATGGAGGGGAAAACAGAATGCCATTAATTCTCCAGGAGAAGATTGTCACACTGGTTTTCCTCATTTGAATTCAGCTGTTCTCATCATTAGAGGAGCTTGGGTCCTCACTTCACTGAGGATGGCTGTGGTTCACTTCTGGGGAGCTCTGGTCCTTACCTTGAGCAACACTTCCTGGTTCTAGTGTAGATCCTTCAGCCTGCTGGAACTGATCCTTTAACCTGCTGGGCCAGATTTTCTAGCTTCCACCACTGATCTTTGGGCCTTTCCAGAGCAGATTCTTGATACAGACTTGCATGAGATATTGTCATGCAGTCTAGACATGCAGTTTGACTCCTGGAGGACATTGCCATGGGCTCTAGGTCTTCAACTGGACTTGTATGGGACAATGGAATAGGATCCATGCCATCAATTGGATTTTTTGGGTCTCCAGTGTGTGGATGGATCTCCCGTACTCTTCTGCATTTTACTCTTTGGATGAATAATATAAAATAATCCTATAAATTACGTTTCCTGTATTAAATCATTTCCCTTATGAACCCTGTCTACAACATTAGCCATCTTATGAAATCTGGGTGGAAGCCTTCTTGATCCAAAGACTCTTTCATTCCACATGTGCCTAAAACCAGCACCATGTGAAGGATGCCAAGGTCTACTGCCAGTTGAAAGAGTAGCCAACACCTTTTGCATCTTGCTGGTGGTTGCCTCTGAGTTCCTAGATTGCTGAGCATGGTGAACTGAATTCTGTATAACCAATTCCCATTGTGTAGGATGCAGTCATTCTGAAGCAAGGCGCTCTGGTACTCTTTCCTAAAAATAAGGTCTGTCACCTCTGACATTTTGAGCCTGCAAAGGGTGGACCCTTGCTATTTCCTCGCATTCTCTTGAGGTATTTTTCCTATTGTCCTGATCCAAAGTATAGTATTTGCCTTCTTTGAACACTGATATTTTCAGCAACCAAGTTCTCCTGTGTTTCATCTTCACAGGCAACAACTTTAAGCTTCTTTCCTGCCAAACCCAGGTCTTGATTCACAATAAAAAGCTTAGTAAAAGTTCCCAACAGTAATCAAGCCACAGAATGTTTGACTGCCTTGAAATTTCCTCTGCCAGATTAGTCTGCTACATTAAATCTCGCTCTCCAACAGTGTCTCAGAACAGGAGCAAAATACAGACAAATTTTCTGCCAGAGCATAACATATGTGACCTGGAATCCAACTTCCAATGGAGTTCTTCTTCCGAACTGAAATTCCTTGAGCCTTTCCTTTTCTGGTTGCATTACTACCAACATTATGGTCTTCTGAACTCCAACCAGAATCTCCTATCAAGCTTTGCTCATAGCATTCTACAACTATTTCTCCAGTGAGCCACTTTTTGTTTCTCTTCCAAACCATTTCAAACTGCTCCCCTAAGCTAGTTCCAAAGGCTTCTGAACCAAATGGTCAGTTAGTGTCACAGCAAGAATTCCACTTCTCGGATAGCAACATCTGTCTTAGTTACTTTAACTGGGGCACAATACTCGATACCCACAATTTAAAGGAGGAAAGGTTTATTTTAGCTCACAGTCTTCGAGGTTTCAGTCCATAGTCCACATCTCCTAATAGCAAGTCAGCCATAAAGTTATAGAAGTCAATCATCCTTAAAAAGTCCCAGCTATGAGTGCATGAACATTTGGGGTCATTTTTGATATCAACTATAACAAAGGCTAACCTCAGTGATGACTTACTGGCCACAAATCCTGATTTCTTTCCTCACAGAAATACAGAGAGAAGAGAAAAAGAAAAAGCAGACAATTTTGATAAATGTCTTACCTCATGAAATCTTTGTGTTAACCTGGGTTTTCATCACTAGATATGAACTAGAAATAAAGTATCATTAAGAAACCAAAGTGGATGTACACAAATTTGTAAAGCTTTACTAAGTTGAAATTCAAAGCTCTTCCCCTCAGAAACAACAGTGATTACAAATAGAAGATGAAATTTTAAGTATACTGATATCCTAAGTGTGGTGTTTTGTTTCATTACAGCTTTGCATATGAAAAGAAATCTTTCTAAAAGGGTCTTCTAACAATAAAAATCACACACATGCCAGAAAAGAATGCTGAACTGCAAACAAATTTTTTTCTAAGTTGATAATGCCACTTTCACTTGATTATGCAACTGAAGAAACAGATTAAGAAAAACTGTTAGAGTTTTCTTTTAAGGCAGCAAAACCATTTCAAAAAAAGATAAACTCACAGAACTATTACAAATGCTGTAAAATGCCTAAGAAAGCTGGTAAATAAGGAAGTTTTAGATTACTGCTCACATAAAAATAAATGTTACTGTCCATCATTGCTCTGGGAGCAATATGCTTTGCATGAGGAATACTTATATGCCTAAAGGAAAGAAAGCAAAAACCAAATTCAGTCAAAATATCTTACTGTTTACAAGATCGTTTGCTTTCTAAGCTGTCCCTTTGAGCCTAGTCCTTAGTAACCAAATCCATGAAATTTATTTTTTTTATTTCAAATTTTACTGGAACTTAAAAAGTTTACTACAGTGAATGGACCAATCCATTAGAGGACATATAACTATTAGCAGGCTCCTCAGCATCTGACTAAAATCACAGTATTCCAAGGGGCTTTGAAAGCAATACCTTGTCTAGGCAAAGTACTCATTTCATTTGCTTGTTTGAAGTATTGACTGGATAAAAATTATTGGAAATTTTTAATTTCTAGTCACAAGAATAAGCAAAAAAGAAATGCCTCATAAATTACAATCTAACACTATACATGTAATTATTAAGAGCCCAAATGGTAAACAGCTGTGAAAAAGCAATTTCTGTGTTTTTCTTCTTTAACAGAAACTGTACTTTTTAAAAGTTGGTTTACCATATGGAGGGTTCTAGAAGTGTAATTCAGAGGGAGGATGATATGGCAGAAAAAAACTATCAGCAGACACCAGTTTAGACAGCAGTTTACGTGCACAAGGGGCTTCCTTCCTTTGGCCAAGTCATCAAGCCACCAGGCTTCTTGAAGCTCTAATAATCTTGAAATTTCTCTTATTTCTGATAAAAATGTTACATATGAGATAACAAATATTTGGTTCAAAATGTTCACACCAGTGTAATTTCCCATTCATGTAGACATTATAATTTGATACCTTTTCCATTTACTTTAATTTGGAAAAGGTATCAAATCCGTAATTCTCTTTAATACCAAATGTTTGAATAAAAAATTAAGGAAGAGGGAATATGTGTGTACATTTCCTGGTGTATGCATGTGTTTCCCTCATATTACTCATTAAGATAATTAGAACTGAAGGGAGCATAATTGATAACTAGAAAATGTAGTTGGAATAAAACAAGGGAAATTTGGAGCTTTGGTACATCAACACAGTGAAGACAAATTCAAGCCTTAATTACCAAGCTGTAGAAGCTATTTAAAAATTATGATTCATGTTAGAGGAACTCACATCTGAAAGAGTCTTGTCATCTTTCTTTTTGTTTTCAGTAAATGTTCTCCCTACTTGCCACTGAGAAAAGTGCTTTCTTTTTTTTTTTTTACCCTTTAAATGGTTCTTACAACTCTACAATTAAATTCAAATCCATCACAAATTCTCTAGATGAATTAGCATTGTTAAGTTAGTTTTTTCCAGTGGAGCTCATTAAAGAGGATTAGTCCAAGTAGAGATACCATTTGTTACATCATCCACACACACATAACATTGTCTATTTCTTTCTCCCTCCACATAGAAACACTCTCATGCTCACTTGCATACTCACAGAAGGAAAAAAATTGAAAACATGGAATGCTGAATGTTCTACATTCCACAACACATTTCTCATGCAATTGAAAAGGAAATAGTGTCCACATATCACACACAAAATCTTATATTTTATATTTATTCTTGTGTCAAAAACATTGTAAAAGCCAATCTGTAAATATTACTGCAGTGAGAGTCAGAAAAATAAATATCAAATCACAGCAAAACTCTACCATCTATGATTATATAGGGTAATCTAGAGCCTTCTAGATGTTTTTTTTCCAGGAGACATTACCTCAATTTAGGTTCAGTGATGGTTTTAAGTTTAAATTATTTTGAGTTACAAGTTACATCATTCCTGAGATCCTGAGAGAGGAAATAAATCTTGAACAGAGTGGAAGTGTTATGATTCGTGCATAGATTTCCCCACAAAGCCTCATGCAGTTTGAGATGGGACTTGTCAGAGGTGATTGAATCTAGAGTGTGTGATGTTGGGATTAAGGGTATGAAATTACTAAATCTGTTCACTGGTTGGTTTGGTACCTCCTCATCCTAGTAGCCTACATAGAGTATAAAAAGGACAGAAAGGTGCTGTTAAGGTCCCTTGTTGCTTTTGCTACCTTGTGGGCACAATGAACTCTTCTCTTTCATGTTCCTCTGCCAAGCTGCCCTATCTTGGAGCCACAAACTATGAACTAAACAAAACTTTCTTCTTTTAACTTTGGGGATTAGGTATTTTGTTTCAGTAATGAGACAGGAGGAACCTATGCCCTTCTTGCAGAAATTATTTTATAGGATATGAAGAATGTGACAACATAGTTTTTTGTTAAGTGTTATTCTGGGATATTTTGATCTCTCATATAAGCTTCAGTTAAATATTTCAGCAGACCATAGGATTTCTCAAGTAAAATGTCCTAGTGTTACTTAAACATATTACATTTACCTTTCAATTCATTAATTAATTTTACTGGTACACTTTAGATATATGTGATTATCACATTTATCATACAGAATTTGTACCTGTACATGATGTAGCTTGATTCTTCCTTTTTCTCCAATCCCTCCCATTCCCTTCCACCCCTTTTGCTCCTTATTTACAAAAGCTTTGCTTCCATTTTTTCCTCTATTCTTATTTTCTTTACCTTTCTTTTTTTCCTCCTACTGTATCCCTTATTCCCCTTCTCACTTAAAGATTTTCTCCCTATATCCCAATATCTATTATACAGTTTGGTCTTTATTTACCCTTTCAGTTTCTCACACCAGAGAAACAATGAAATATTGAAACATGTGTGTCCAAACCATTTCACTTAAGGGTATGGTCTCAAGGTGCATCCATTTACCTAGAGATGTCTCAATGGATGAATGGATAAAGATTCCTTTTATATGGTAGGGTCCTACTATATAAAGAAGGAGAAACTTGAAACAGAAATTTACAAGAGAAAAGATCATTTCTCGGTCTGGCTTCAGAAAGACAGGCAAGAAAAAATTAAATACAACAAACATAATCTAAGATCATGCTAAATTAGAAGTAGATACCAGTGATTAGATTCTAGAGCTGGCCTTGAAGGGGCATCCAAAAGTACAGTGCACAAAAAGTGGACAACATTCCTGGCCTCCAGAGATGCTGCTGTCTGAGGGGATCTAATGTGTTGAATAGGAAGTCTAGGGACCAGGCTGAATCAGAATAAGTGGGAAATAATTGACTCATTAATAATAGAATGTCTCCCAGCAGCTACAAGTATAAAGGTAAGTTCCAGCCAGAGGGCAACAGACTATGATTAAGTAGGTTGTGAGGATCAGAGCAGGCTGTATTAAGAGACATAATTTGGGGTTCTCTTCATTGAGGAGCTATTGTATATTGTTTACCTATAGACTGTGAGATAGCAATTAACATGCAGGAAACTTCCTAGGAAAGATGTTCTTGAGATCAACAGATGATTAGGGCAGACAGAACTCTGGAACTAAAGTGGCCCTCTAGAATTAACCTAAATTGGAGTAACGCAACCAGGCCTTAGGATCCCTCACGAACTAGCCATTCAATGCAGGCCTATCCTGAGAAGTAGTGAGCCCATGCTAGATTCTGTCTCTCTTCACCTGAAGGCAATTCCTAGAGAGGGAAGCACCTGCTTCTGCCCATAGTCCCAGCTGTGGAGACAAGAAGACAAAGTTCTAAAGCTGGAAGATCTGGCTAACACACTGTGGGGTCTACTACAAATGCTCATAAAGTAACTGAGATAGAAGTTTAATGTAAAAGGAGAGCCAACAGTCTGTAGGTATACCACAGCCCAGGGTTCACTAGCGTGCACCAGCTCTCGAAGCTTTGGTACCAGTAGGACACAGATGCCAAGGTCCTTTCTCCATCTACCTCTTCTCCAAGTTAATCACAAAACCATCATGTCCATGGTCTTTGGATGATTGGCTATTTTATACCATTTGCATATCTCTCATCATAAGAAGAGTCATAATATGTTTATGGCCTCAATGTTCTGCTAGTAGCACAAAGGGAAGTGGAAGGCAAGGAAGAAAGGTCTTGGGCTCAATTTCAGGATCAAAGATTAAATGGAGCAATGGTGTCTTTCTAGATATTCTGCCACAGACAGCTTCCCTGAGCCCTATTGTAGAAACAACTTGACTTCTGGGTCTGAAGAAATATGAACAAAATTAAGAAAAGGGAAAATCATCCCTTGAGGAATCACTTGGGACTTGACTTCATCCAACACATGCTGTCATAGCCAAAGAACATCACAGGGACAGAGAATGAGCAACTGCCGATCCCTTAACACACTGCTAGCCAAAAAAAAGTATAATATTTGATTTCTTTTGAGGTAGTCTAGGACTTACAAACTGGTTTTGATTTTTTTAATGAGAAAAAGTGACTCTTTACTTGAACCTGTAGATTCCCAATAGGTAGTTAAAAAACAAAGCAAAGCTTAAGGTTTATTTTGTATCTGTTTCCTTTATTATCTTAAAATTTTTGGTCAAATCCTTTTTTTTTTTGCTGGGAATATGTTAGTCTTAAATTTACATAACCTATCTAATCCCCCTTCAATACTGATAACACTAAAATAAGACATATATAGCACTGTCATTCAACCAAGAATGAGTGCCCAGAAGTCTCTAGTTACTGCCCTAAGCCTACAGTCATGCTGGATTCCATCAGAATTTTCACAAAAGTGAGACTCCCCAAGTAGAAACATATCATGGAGACTGCATTGCCACCCACAAAGCAATAAGGACTTCTCCCAGAGCCACTCTGCAAAAGCAGACCTGAGATAATGGTCAACAATCCTAGCCCACTTCTGCCAATCCAAAAAAGAACTGATCTCATTCTGTTGTTCAAAGGTCTCTTCATCAGAGCTGTACTCTCAAACTAAAGTCTCTCCCCTGTTTCCCTTACTTTGTAACTAGTTAATCTGCCTGTAACTCTCACTACTGTGTCCTGAAATTCATTTTGCCTGACAATGATTCAAGAACCTATTCCATGAGGTGAGCTGAGGTCCCCCTTTTCCTCTTTGGAGGAACATCCAGTGATAATTGCATTCAAATAAGGACTGAAACAGAGCCACAGGATTCAGTATCATAACTCAAGATCAGCTTGCTCTTTGGTAATTTATTCATTACCCCAAGATATTTAAAACTAACTTCATGTACAAATATTTAAAAAATACATATAAACAGCAAACACACTTTCCTCAGGGTTCAAAAAACAGACATAACTAGCAAAACTATGTACCATGAAATAACCTAAAATCCAGTTATGGGATAAATGTAAAACAAAATAATCTCCCAACATTCATATTCCAAATTTGAACTCAGAAATTCTATGATTCTATATTACAACTTTTCTTTGTTTATTCAATCAGATAGGATGAACTGTGGTGCTATGCATAAAACTGGACCCAATGGAGTAAACAATACTACTGGGAACCAAGATTACATTGTGAGGCATTCTATATTTGAAGGAAGGTCTGAAAATGTGTACGTCTTCAGTTATTGCTATAAGTCCTTTCCAGCATAACTAGAAGGCAACTTGCAATTGTAAAATACTGTGATATTTTTAAAAGACTGTAATTGTGTTATCTTTCTAATTCCCATGCCTAAAATTTTTCCTTCCATGGAGAATCTTGAACTCTTTTCAAAACCAGATCTCTTCATATGTTCTCCAGCTACCCAGAGATCACCAATAGAAATAAAACAACCATATAAGCCACATCCATATTCCAGGTGTTTCATTTTCCAAATAAAATACTCTGTTTCATTCACTTCATCTTTATTAGGCAATTGATGAAATTATATCAATTAAGACACTGATGACTATCACTGTTTGACAGGATACTCATATCCAATACAGCCAGATTCCGAAGTTTTATTCCTCAGGCTTTTAATTCCTGTCAATGCATTAAAAAAGAAAAGAACAGAAAGGTATAGTGTCATGGTAAAGCCGGAAATTTCCTTCCCATCCCATTACATGGTAGGGCTATACATACTGGGTAAAATGGTAACAGCTTACAAGGCAGTTATTTGAAAATGACTGTACAAGTGAGAAAGGGAAAAAAAGTAAGTATTTTATAAAAAGTTTAGATTAAAAATTCAGTTATGTGGAAACAAAACCTCAGCACCTTACAACTATAGAGATTTTCAAACATTTATACATTTCATTGAACCATCCAACAAACAAATACATTCAGAACTGAGTACTCACTATTCAATAGGTATCTTGCATATTGTATTATGGAGAGATAATTTATGGTAGACATTTCAGCAGTGAATGTGGGTATGCAGAAAAGCATGTTTGGATAGAGGAACCTTGGAAATGAAATTCACATCAACTTGCATGTCTGGTGACAATCTGAATTAAAGTTTACCTAACTTGGCAAATACTGAAACTGATAATTATGCATGGAGTCTGCCAGTGTGTAAGGGAAAAAAATCATTTCTTTGTGACTTTATGACTTTACTTTTGTAAATGGTGGTATAAGAACACTGTCTCCTTACTTAATGAAAAAAAAAGAAGTATTAGAACCCTCAAGGCTGGCAAGAGATTACTCTGTAAGAATAATGAATGGAAACTAAAGACAGTGAGTAAATTAAAGTGGGATGACACAGCTAATGAGATATACCCGCTGGGCTATCAGATCCATCTTACCCAATGTCCTAATCAATTTTCATACAGTCATGCATTTGGAGAGCAATCTTAGTACCCATTACCCTATCAAAAGGACCGTATAGTAACTTGTCTTTACCCAAGAGAAGGCAGCAAGCAGAGTTTTCCTGAATTCTTTCTCTAGGATAAGGACTACCTTCTCAGTTCTAATTTCCCCAAAGGACTAGCCTCTTGCCAGAATTCCTGAAGGTAGAAATGTTTACAGTCCTATCCCTAACTCCCTTTTTCAGAGGACGCCGGGCTTCCTTAAGGAATGAACAGTCTCATCCAAGTCACTGTTACCTGAAACTATGGCATAATAAACACAAGATAATGTTTTGCAATATCCCCCAATTTCATATACATGTAGACAACAGGAATACTGGATGAAGAGGTGCACATCATTCTATGTATGTAGATATGGAAGTTTATTTTATGAAAGATAAAATACTTTTAAAATCTTACATATACTGTATATATCTTATTTTTAAAAATCTTGCTTCATAGAATTACATCAGTATCTTATCCCAGGAATACTACATTAATTGTAATAATTCAGTGGTACATGAAAGGTCACCCCAGCTAATTTTCACTTGAGCAGAGTCAATTACAGAACTATCAATTACTTGAGGGTGAACTAATGGAATATAGTTTTAAGACCAAAGATGATAAAGACAAAAAGTGATACTAATAAAACAAAGGAATATAACTGCTGATTTCCAGGAAGTTTCTACCATACATCAATAGAAAGGTTACACTGAGTTGCAGAAAAAGTTGGAAAACTATAAACAGAAAAGCAAGAGCAAAAACAAATTACATAGTAACAGTAGCCCTAGTGTGCCAGGTTGGGTGGAATCTCTACTGAAGAATCTGTCCATCTTCACATTACCATTGCTAGTCAAGTTTCACTTAATAGAAGCCAAGTAAAATTCATGAGGCTGGGTTGTCTGGCAGATAAAATACTCTGGATATAAAATCACGCCATGTCTGTCATTCTGTCTGAGCCTTGGTATTCTGTGGTAGAAAAAAGAATAGAACCCTTTTGCCAATAATTCTAAAGATATACCAGTTGAGTTTTGAAATTTAGCAAAAAAAAAAGAAAGAAAAACCAAACCAATAATATATTTCAGTATAGAATATGCTTTAAAAGAGAGAGCGAGGGGAAGAATTAGCATTTTCTAAGAGTACTGCAAAAAGATAGAATAGCACAGTGGACAAAAGTACAGGCTCAGAGCCAGCCAACCCATTTCTGATCCCACCTTTGCCATTTCACAGGCTTTGACATAGTATTGTTCATATTAAATGAATTTGTAATACCAAAGAGCACAAGGAGAGCTCATTATGAGTCAGCTGTTGGTTTTGTGCCTCTGTACTGGGACCCTTCTTGCAGGGTTCATCGTCTTTACTACCTCAGGTATGTACCATGCTGTTACATTTAATTAGTCTTTCTAATTCTTCTGTTCCTACTCTTTCTGCCTCCCCTTTTCCATCAACATCTCACCCTTTCCAGAAAAGGGTTTCATCTCTTCAGTCTGATATGGGTCCCCCTCACCGCCTCATTTCATTATGTTCTCCTACTTTATCCCAAAATGTCAGAAATTTAAGAGCATTCCTCACACCACTCAGTGTCTAGCTCAGAGCCATGGGCTTATAAAGTCTGCATACTCAAAGGACTAATATGGCCCTTCAAGATATCTTATGACAACCCTACAAAATGGGTACTCTTGTCACTTCCATTTTACATTTGAGAATACTGAGGAAAAACAGACTCCAAGGTAAAGATTAAGGAACACATAACTGGTAAAACCAGCATCCAAGATTTGAATCAATATCTGTTTGAATCCATGCTTCATTCTTTTTCCCGAGTCTACCCTTTACCTGAATATGGGAGACTCATTTAAAGAAAGTATGTTAGTATCTAACATGACATGCGAAGCAAATAAGAACGGTATGAATGATTAACTTGGTTTCACCAAGAAAGATATGTCAACTAGTCATTTGTTTAGAATAATCATCTTTCAAGAGTGGTCCATGGGCCATTAACCTCAGTATCCTCTGAGCACTTGTTAAAAATGCAAATTGCCAGTCCCATAATTACTGAATCAGAAACTCTGGCAAACTATTCAGTATTCCTTCAGGCAACTCCAACATGTTCACCCCCAAAAGCTACTCACTGCCAGGTATGTTACCTTACCTATAACTATGCCCCTACATGTAATATCCACCAGCCCAGATAGACGGTCAGTGGATGCATGTTCCAGCTCATGACAGTACAATTATGTGCATATTTCTACTTGGTCATAAGTTCACAACTTAGTACTGTTTTTACTTAAAGTTTTAAATTCTATGAAATAATCAGGCATCCAGTAATATTCTTTTGAAAAGTTGTCATTATAAATGGCCACTTTTTAAAAAAAGAGTTTTGTTTTATAAGAGTCTTTAACAATTCCTGATATTCTAAATTATAAGGTTCTTAATTATGGCACAATAAACACCATTTTTAACTCACTGGCTAATATTTATTCATTGTGTGTTGAGGATGCTCTGAGATACGAGATATGATATCAAATTAATAATGTCCTGGCTCATGATTATGATTAGAAACATTTAAATAGTAATCCAGTATAAAAATGGTATAATATATTCAACTTTTTGTTTGTGAAAAGAAGCCAGATTCATTTTTTAAAATGAAGCTATCAAGTCATACTCAAAAACAAGTATGTCTACAGTATTTTATAAATCACTACAAAAAACCGACCCAGGAACAGGAAGAGAAACCTTAAAACAGCATATTTTTAAAAACAGTAAGGCCTCTAATTCTAAATCAAATGGATAAAGCACACTCTTCCCTGTTAATTGCAACAAAACAACTAGAATAGAAAAACAATAGAATCTATTTGAAAACTCTAAAAATAAAAATATAAAATAAAAAATAAAGTGGCTTGGGGAGGGCTAGAATGACTCATGAAACAGTGAATGTCTTATTTGTTCCCAGTGTATGTCCTGGCTTGCACTTCAGGATACCCCAAGTTTCCCCAAGATCTGGCATAGTCAGAAAATCCTTCCATTTCTGGCCAGAAAAGAGGAAGCTAGCCCTTTGTGGGCCAGAGAGTAGAGAAGGTAAATCTTCCCTGTCCTTCCCTTCTACAAGTCCTGTGATGAGGAAGAACTATTACTAGGGAAATAGTTGTCCATATAACTAAGACTGTGAGAAAAGAAAGCCTTTCTCACCTGTGAAAGTGAGAAAGGAGATTCTCTAAGGTTAGAAGAGTGTGAAGAGAATTTCATTATGTATTTTCCCTCTCTTTTCTAAGCCCCTTTGTGATGGAAGCAGAACCATTCATGGAAAACATAAAATATATGAAGGAGTTTTCATACCTATGTAGCCAAAACCAGAGAAAGTAACCTCTGAGAGCAGAAAAGTATGAGAAAAATTGTAGAGAAGATGAAGGCTGAAAAAGGGATTCCCTAGTTCTTCACATCCAGTCCTTTGCAACTGGTCTGAAACAGCATAACAAAGAGTATGACCAGAATGTAGCGGGTCCAAAGCCCACGTGGCTGCTGGATAAATGCACGTTCCAGGCTGGTCTAACAGCAGCACAAACCTCACAGGGAGCTCACACAGCTGGAAGACGAGACTCAAGTTCAAGTTCTTAAACCAAAAGAATCTGTATTTATTGAAGGATTTTAACAGAGTTCAAAGTGTCACAACCATCAAAATGGCCCAAATTCAATCCAAAACTACTCAGCATTTAAAAAAAAACCTGAGGAAATGTTTAATTCTCAAGGAAAAGAATAATATATACAAACAACTCATAAAATGAAGTATTTGTTAAAAATATTAGCCAAAGAATTTAAATCTGCTCTTGTAATTATATTCCATGAAGGACAAACTCTTGAAATTAATGGTAAAATAGAAGTTCTCAGTGAATTAAAAATCATTTAACAATGAAAATTATAGAATTGATAAGGCAGTATATAAAATCTGCTGCAAAGAAAAGAGAGCAGGTAGCAAGGAATCAATAAACTTTAATACAGAACAATCAAGTTACCCAGTATAAGCAATCAGGAACAGAAGTAACAGCCCCAGAGATCTGTGGGACAGGATCCTAAGGTCTAACCCTGACATTGAGAATAAAGAGAACGAAACAGAAAAATAATTTTAAAGAAATAATCACTGCACAAGTACCAAATTTGGAAAAAGACATACACTTAGAGGTTTAAGAAGTGCAGCAAAAAACAAACAACAACAAAATTGGCTAAAGGGAAAAATGTATTAAACTGCTGAAGGATTCAACAATTTGAGTAATTGTAAATTTCTAATCAGAAATCACGAAGGTCAAAAGACAATATCGTAGTATTTTCAAAGGAGTGAAAAAAACTCTTAATCTAGAATTATTTTACCAATGAAAATATGTTTTATGAATAAGGGTAAAGTAAACACAGCTCAAATAAAGAAAGCTAAGAGAACTTCTTGGTAACATATAGGGAGAAAGTGGAAGATAACAGGGAAACCTGTAACACTGGGAGTGAAAGAACACCAACAGAAATAGTAACTATCTGGGCAGATGTGTTATTATTCTCTTTTTAAATTATAGAAACTATGCATGATTTTTGAAAGCAGAAAATACATAACTTTGATGGGATTCTCCATGAAGGTACATAGAATATTTCTAACAATCACAACAGAGAGGGGTAGGTAAAAGACCTAAATAGTTAAAAGTTTCTGTGTGCTACTTGAAGAGGTAAAATCTGAACTCTAAAAAAATTGTGAAAAATTAGGTATGCATATGGTAATCTTTAGTGATATAGCTAAAAATGAAGTCTATATGGAAAAATATATTCAAAAAAGAACATCTAAGTTTACAAATATTAAATACAAAAGAAATGGGAGAAAGAAGAGAGACTAAAAGAGAAACCAAACAAATGATAAGAGACAAAATCAAAATTAAAATGGAAGACCTAAATTCATATATGTCCAAAATTACATGAAAGTATATCATTTAAACATAACAATGAAGGAAAATGTCAAATTAGCACAAACAACACCCAATTGTGTAACTGTCTACTGGAACCATTTTAATTATAATGATAGAAAAGTATAAGTAAACAAGTGGGAAAATATATACCCATATAAACACTAATTTTTAAAAAGCTAGAGAAAGTTTGTCTTGTTGGAAAAAGAAATTTTCTGTATTCCACGAGTGGTAGCATTTCTAAAACTTCATGTATTTATTAATATAAAGGTTCACATAAAAAATAAATTTAAGGCATATAAATTAAAAAATGAATTTTAAAACCCATTTACTATTTTTAACCCTTAATTTACTTCCATGTATGCTGTATAATCCACGTGTACTGAATAATCCCAAACACAGACTTCTGAATGAAATTTTTTACTAGAACTTGATGATTAGTTGTATATAACAAAAAATAAAAATATCAATTTTTTTTAAAATTTAAAGTTTAATATTACAATTTGATCTAAAATTAGGAAGACTGCTCAGCTACTTGGCACCCAAAATTAACAATGGGCTACATAATCACAGGGGTTTTTTATTTGTTTGTTTTGCATTCATCTAAGAGACAAGAGAAGGACATTCCCCAGTTCCCTGAATTGCCTGCATGGGTGCTGGGGACATGATACCCTCAAGGTCTCTGGCTTCACTATTGGTCTGCTCAGCAAACTGTACAGTGAACTGCTTCTATCCTCATTATCCTCACCCTTGCTCTTGCTCACAGGAGGGTTGTTAATTGTGTGACCATTATCTCCATGTAAAAGGAAGTGAAGGAGGAAGATGAATGAAAACAGCAGAGGCATGTCTCTTAGACAATAAAATGCGATTAAATAGGTGCTTCTTAGACTATTCATGATCAAATTTCAACCTTTGTTCCACTGGCTCCATCCTGCAAAGGAGGCCTGAGAATTTAGTTCTTAAACATTAAAGAGAGATAATAATATTGTATAATGCCTTTGTGTGTAAAACAAATGTACAAACAAACATATATTGTCATTCTCAACAACTTAGGGGCCCTTTTAAATTAGGAGAAGAAAAGACAATAACTATCAGGTAGCCAAATAGCAGTCAAGTTGTTTAGATAACTAACCACAGGTTTAATTTTTTAGAGAATCTTGTTTTAAAAAAGCAGATAAGTTAAATTCAACATCAAAAAGAAAGCAGAGTGTGATGAATTACACTCATGTATTTATAAAGCTAGAGCTGTGTTTGTTACTCCTGAACAGCAGTGCATATGAGACAGTTGTTTGAATACAGACCGAGAAGCACTCCATTCCTCACAACTATAGAATCAACCTATCTTTAGGCTTCTAAGAGTAATGTGGGTGGATTAAATTCAACTCGGACGCTTCCAATTTTCTCTGTTGGACCAGAAAAGAGAAGCAAAAATACAAGTGTTTTTAGACCCAAGCTTGTTTCATCGTGTGAGGATTTTACTTACTGACCCTGTTCCAGAAACTTGGATGCTGGCAGTAAGGAAAGGCTATCTAATATATACAACATTCCGCCTTCCAGATGGCAAATCTTCACAAAGAATCTCTTGCTGGTAAAGCTAGAAAGAGAGATTTCTCACTACCTACATCTTTTAGCATTTTTTTCCCTGCCAACACAAAAACAACCCTTGATGATGGGACAGAATGTTTTCTTTTTAATATAAATGTGTCCTTCCCAAATACAGTGGCAATGAAAACACACAGAGAGGCAAAGCTGGGAGGAAGAAAGCTCAGCTTTCTCATCACCTAGCTATTAAAGTATCTAAACGTTATTCCTCTTTACTTCCACAACTCTGGATAGCTTTGGCACATTTTAGAAGAATTTTCAATGTCTTTCCCCTTAAAGTAAAGGCTGGACTAGACTGACTTGTCAAAGAACATGAAGGCAGGACAGACATTATTTTTATCTCATCAGTTGTATAATACTTTTATGTGTAAAACAAACAAACAAACACCATTGCATTCACTGAGTATTTTCACCTGCTGTGAAAAAGACTAAAATATGAGCTGAGCGACCAACATGTTCATCCCAACTCTGTCACTGGCCAGGTATGGAACTTTGGGCTCAGGTTTCTCAGCTATAAAATGAAAGTCTCCAGGGAGCACAAAGTGCCATATATATTTGACCCAGAACTTTGTCAGACATTTTATCTTGCATCAGGAAATGTTGGCAGCCTTTTAGAAACTATGATCGATGCTTCCCAGCTTTGCATAAAAAGCAAAGATGTTAGCATTCTAAATGTGGCATAATCTGAAGAAGATTCTTGGGACAAGAGGTGAATTCCCCAGGAGCCCTGAAGGTTAAGGGAAATCAGTATCTCAGCATACCTGTAAATCAAGCTGCTTCCTACTAATAAGAAGTTAGGGATAAATGGAAGCTCTGGTTTCCAATACTTTTAATACCTGCAAACACTCTGGAACCTATAGCTTTATAGTCTTTGACAGATCCCACTCAAGGAAGGTCAATTTCCAAGGAAATGGGGCTGTTGGATGGTGAGTTGTGGAGAAGAGGAAAGGGATGAAAGTGGCGTCTCACCTATCTACCCTTCCCTCTAACACTACTGGCTACCTTTTTATGTTATCTTCCCTTTATGTAGCCTTTCTCTAGAATTTACACTGATAATTCCTGGGTGAGGATTTGTGCCACAAACATTGATAGACTGTTTTGAGTCTCTCAGCTCCTTACAACAGTCTGGGTCTGGCACAGCAAGTAAATACCGACTGGGACAGACACTCTAAGCTCATGGAAGGACACCAAGGTGACAGAGCAGAAACATTAGGATTTTCTATTTTCACATGGGATAAAAAAGAGATGGAAGGACAATTATCTGAAGATGCAAGGCTCTTATTAACTACAAAGTTCAAATCACAGGATTATTTCTTTTCTCCCTGTCTGAACTAAGGAAGATTTTTAGAAGAAAAAAGACACACAACAAAATGCAGTGACACTAGGGATTTATTCAGCAAAGCAATTTCCAGAGGCTGTGCTGGAATCATTTTACATTTAGCTCAATATTCTGTATCTTCCACATCTATATCTTTTGTCGTACACAATGATAATTGATGGTTAGCATTACAGCCCCGAGGTCCTGCAACACACTGAATCATCAAAGGAAGATTCAATTATATTCATAAGACTTGATGGGTCACAGTAGCAGAGGGGCTTGGAGACTGAGAAAGGTTGTGACAGAGGATTTTCTGGTTAACCATTAGTAAGCTGGAACTAAATGAAAACGATTCAATTCTACACAATACTCTGGTTGATAGAGAAAGATTTTGATAGTTGAAATGCATAAAACAGATGAAATTCATTACTTTATAGCCAACGCAGCAGAAATTTGCCTAGAATAAAACTATTTGCCCAGCAGAAAGTCATCCTAAACTTCTTTTCATAGAGACCATTCTTCACTGTTAGTAATCTTAGTGGCTTTTTTTCCCACATAACCAACACTTGATTATTTTAGAAAATATGAAATACAAAAGCAAAGTTATAGGAACAACTTTGGGAATTTCACCATTGGAAATTGCATAAGTCATTGTTAATATTTTGGTACATACCATCAAATTTTCTCAGCTGTACAATTCATAAAATTTTTAAAAGTATTTTGTAATAGTTTATATGTGGATATACCCCAAAACTTCATGTGCTCATAAGTGGGACTTTGGGGAGGTGATTGGATCACAGGCTTGTGATACTTACCAGTGGGTTAGTCTACTGATGAATTTATAGCAAATGTGACATTGGCAATGAATCCCTGATTGAAAGAGGAGTCACTGAGGGCATGGCCTGGAAGGATCTGTCTCCTTTCCTTCTCCTCTGATCTTTCTGTTTTCCAACAACATGCCATATGCTCTTTCTCCTATTCCATGCTGCCCTTCCTTGGAGCCAGCAGACTATGGGCTGAAACTTCTACAAACTGAGAACTGAAATAAACCTTTCCTCATTAGAGTTGTGGGTTTTGAGTATGATGTCTTAATAATCACTTAATATTCACCAAAGTTCTCTATCTAACAATGAATTTTCCTGAAGCTGCCATAAAAACACAGTATCTGCCTATTTTTCAGTCCTACAATTGGGGCAAGGGAGAAGAACTGCACAAAGCCTCTGTTTTTCACTTACTTTAAAAACCACTTATTTTGGCGATCACACAACTAAACTATATATTATTAGTTTTCCACTAGCTTTACTATAGATGACAACTGTGATTGAAATCCCTTAATGGGTTAAAAATGTTCTGTGGCAAAAATTGCCTTTTGTTTTCCTCTCTGTCTCATATCTTAAAAGGCAAGATCAGCTCTTCCTGAAAATAAGAGACTTTCTAATCAGTAACTTTTCTAATAAGTTACAGAACCCAGAGTATTTGGTGACGATCAGATAAAACAGCAGCCTGTATATCAAAAAAGCAGCCCATTGTACAATTTATGACAACCCCACCCTTCTTTCCAAGACTTGAAAAACACACCACAAAATCCCTCTGTAAGCATTAGCCTGCAACTGTTAAGCAAGATGGCTATTTTTAAAAATATTTATTAGTACATGTTTGCAGTACATAATGATTACATTCCTCGTGAGGAACAAGATATGTACATAACACATCATAATGCCTTTTTTCTTTCCTCTTTATCTCTTGATCTCCTTCCTTTTTGCAAAATATCTATATCTCTATTTCCTATTAATCTCTCTTTTTTTGCTTTTTATTTATATTTTGGGTTTATAATATAAGAAAACCATGTAATATTTAATCTTGTGTGTCTAATTTATTTCACTTAATCTCATAGTCCCAAGGTGCATCCAATTCTATGAATGACTCAAATTTTTCCTTCTCAAGTCCCAGCTTGCCAGTTTTGGCCAATAAAGTTCATTCTTCTCCCATCACACCATCTGTTGCATTACTGGGTGCATGGATCATCAGCAGAACTGGACCTTTTGCAGTTAGAGCTGCTTTCATCCAAGTTAAGGCAAATACTATTTTAAAACTGTTATCATTTCTTGTTTTTGTATATAAACTTTTAAATTCAAAATGTTTCTTAAAGCACAAGACATAATACATATTTATAGGGTGGTAATTATTCAACTTGTTTTTTCTAGAGTACACTTAAAGACTATAGGTGTGCAGAGATGACTATATCATAAAATAAATTCTCCTCAATATGACACTGATATAAGATAAACTTTATAGAGAGATATCTAGCAGATTTAAATGAAGATCCAAGTGGCTAATAAATGCATCAAAAATGCCACCACAGAATTTTCAATCCCAGTCTAAAATGTGCTAGACATTACACTCAGCACATACATTTCAGGATTGTTAGTACTTCATTTTGTGTTCACCCACACAAATGATGTCATGAGATAATTCAGTTGCCGGTTTGTATCTGTGGGTTTCACAGCTATGAGTTCATTCAAAAACTGAACAAAAATATTCTAAAAAAAACTGTGTTCATACTGCATGTACAGACTATTTTTCTTGTCCTTTTCCCCTAAATAATATAGTATAGTGACATTCACATTGTACTGCATATCATAAGTAACCTAAGGATGAGCTATTTGCATAGTGGATATAGTTTATATGTAAATAATTTGATATAAGGGACTTGAAAATTCATAGAGATTGATACTGAAAGGGTCCTGGAACCCATTCTCCAAAGACACCAAAAGGATAACTGTACTCATTTATGAGTGAGATTCAGTGCTCAGTACTGTAATAAAATAGCTGAGAAGTCAATTTATGGAGGTAAAGTTTAATTTGCCTTATACTTTCAGATAGAGATTTCAATCTATGGTCACCTGTCTCCACTTTTTGTGGGCCTGTGAAAAGGCAGAATATCATGGAAGAGAGAAAAGATGCTCACCCATGGCATCTAGGAAGAATGAAGGGAGGGAGGAAAGAAGGGATAAAAGATAGGGTGAGCAATGGGATGAGAACAAAGCACACACTTGTGGAGAACACTCTCCATGACTACTTTCTTCAACTAGGGGCCACCTCCTACAGTTTCTACCACTTCCCAACAATTCCTTCAATTATGAACTTCTTGGTAGATTAATCTGTGGATGGGATCAGAGCCTCATGATCCAATGTCTTCCCCTAAGCCCCACTACTAAACATTTCTGCATTAAGTACAAAGTCTTCAACATGTGAGCCTATTGGGAGATGCTTTAGATCAAAACCATGGCCTGGGTTTGTAACACAGAAGCAACATGCAGTAAATCAAAACAAAGTTTTTCACAGAACATGCTAAAGAGTCATAACATAGTGAGTATGCTGAAGAGGGGTATCTCTGGCTCTCTTTCACTAAAAGACCACAGACAGGGAAGGAAGAGGGAATGAAAAAGAGGTGCTCGTTCTCTTCCTCTATCTGCTCCTGTCCTGGGAGTCCTTCCCCATTTCCAGGGCCAGACTTGAGTTCTCACCTCTCTCACTCCTTTGCCAGGTTCAAGCTCAAGTGAGGAAGAGAGGCTACATCAGGGTACCTGAGAGGACAGACCTGCAGTAACTGTCACCAGTGCCAGATTAGGAAAGTCAAAAGATTCTAAGCTAATGGCTCTAGTGAACCCCAATGGCCTACTGTTTAACTGTGTAATTATAGACAGTTAAAATGCATGATATGTAGTAGAGAAAAAATAGTTGGTGTTTTGGGAGCCATTATGGATTACGGTTTATGAAAATTTAAAATGATGCAGTATTTATATGGCTTTGGCTGCACTGAGTTTTCATGTAAATACTGCACCCTGCTCTGTGCCATTGTTCCTCCCTAGAAACTACAAAGGCAGAGGAGAATCAGTTCAGACACTACAGTGATGGTTCAGCTGGGAAAAACAGACCATTTCATCATCCTCTTTCCAAATAACCAAGTCAATAAGCCTCAGTAATCTGCTCCTGTAAATGGTACCAAGGAAAACTAGTCAACAATGTCTGCATAACCATTTGATAGTTCTTCAGATTCACTTGTAAGAGGATTTCAAGGACTTTCTTCATGTGGTCACTTTCATATAAGGACAAAAATACCACACCAAGCTAAAGAACCCTATGGTATTGGGGGGGGCAACACTGGAGTAGAAACCAGACTATACAGACTATATAGATACCTAAGGGTTAGATCTAACCGGAGCCTTCCTAGCACTGACCTGTCCACTCCATGGACAGCAACAGATCTAGACTCATCCTGACTATACCAGGGCTTGAGGAGGGAAACATAAGGCAAGGGAAAATGGTTATGATGTCAATAAACTGTACAACTGGCAAAAACCTGATTTTGCATACAATTCTCTTCACTGGGGACCTTGTATTTAGGCCCCGTAGAAACCAGGACTACCCCAAATTGTTTGAAAGCCCAAATGAAACCCAATGGGTTAGTATGGATCACATATCTTCCCTGTAGGAAGTTAGTAGAGTATAGCAGATTCTGGTGACCCGATCACTGCATCTGGATGAGAAGACAGGCTGCACCATCACTTCATTCTTTCTTGCTGCATCTCTTCTCTCATGCACCAAGTCACTACCATCTAACAAGAACCTACTATGCCTCAGAATTATACTAAGAGCTGAGGACATGGCACTGAACCATGACTTTGATTTTAGAATTCAGTCACTGAGCAGGAAAGGTCCAAAATTCTTTTTAGTCAGAATATAAATATATAAAGTGTGAATTTTGGTGCCTTCAGAAGATCTTATATAACTGCCTTGAGAAATCAGAAGTGACATCAAAGAGGGTGTGACAATTGAGGTAGTGTTTGAAGGATGAGAGTTTCTGGATACCTGGATACAGAAAATAGGGAAGGCATTCTTGGAAGATGGAGCAGCATTCACTGATGCAGACACTCTGAATCTCATTCTCATTATACCAACCTGAAACATTTAGAAGTGGCATCTTCATGGGAGTACTGGTTTCAAATGCTCAA
>PVJX010029045.1:0-23291 GCA_004027295.1 Dolichotis patagonum | reverse complement strand
ACAATAGTATAAAGCCATGCATATAGTGAAAGAATTCCAGGGCTTTCTGAACCGAATAACAGAAAATGATCAATGGGTATTATAATATCTCATTTTTGATAAAAAAGAAAAAAATTTGTTTGAACTATCACACATATTCAAATTCCAATGAGACACAATGTGGTAGACAGAACCAATGGTAATAGAGCAAAAAAAAAAAAAAAACATGGTAGGACTTCTAAGAAGGGTAATGTTAAATCAGCAATAGCTGTCATAATGTTTTCTTCAAAACAGCTGTTCATATCATCATGTATGATATAGTCAAACAAAACAGGATAACACCATTCTAACTGATGATTTAAAACTTTGAAAGACTTCGAAGCTATGAGATGGGGCCTCATGCTTACCATAAAGTCTTATATACTCTTATCAAATCTCATATTAGGGAGATTATATGGTATTTACCCTTGTGAGTTTGTGTAAACCTAAAATTATTATAAAAATAAAATTTATTCAGAAGTGTAAGGAATTGAATTTTCATAGCAAAAATCAAACAAACAATGGATGCACATGTTTGATTGTCATGAGACTTTTATTTAAAGCTAAAAAGAATTGCTAAATAGCATTGAAGAAACCATCTAGAATATAGTGTTGTGGAAAATTTTCTCCTTTCCTGAAACACTTTGACTATAATAGATGAAATGATTTAAATGTTATCATCTTACTGAACCAAGGAACTAAGCTTTACATAATTAATTATTTTGCCTGAATCTAATTGAAACCATGTACTTAATGTTATGTAAACACCTACTATTGAATACAATGATCTCAATTTTAAATTTAGATTACATAATGTATGCATTATTAGATACTAAGTTCAGAAATGTTTCGCTAGTAAATGATTCTCTGTATGCAGCAATGTACTTATGTCTCTCAGTCATACCAAGATTTTGTGGTTAATTAAGTCTATGTTTAACTGAGTCAGTGATTTTTTTTACCTCACAGTCTTGGAAGATAGAAGGACAGTATGTATTTGTGTGTGTGATGTGTGTGTACACATACACATGCTAACCCTGTCTATGCAGAACTGTAAACACCGTATTTTACCAAGAAAAATGACAGACTTTTAAATTAAACAAGAATTTTTAAAAGTCACTTTGCCTCTCTGGTTTAGCTTAGAAGAATACATTACTGGAAAAAAAATTACCAATGTTCGCACATTTTGAAGAGTGTGAATTTTATTCACCAATTTGCTTTTTATACCAGAGACCAGCTGCTGCCTTTTGGAAGAGTGAAACATTTCAACCAGTTTTCTGCAGCTCAGTATAGCTCTAATGGCAGAAGAAATCCTACCAGATTATGGCCTTTGATTTTCACAGATTTGTTCAGAGGATCTGGCAATGGGTTGCAGTTTCACACTTCCTATATACAAGGTGGCCAAAAGTTATTCTTAGATTTTCCTTTAAAGCTTTTTATCTGCTTTTGAGAATCCCTGTGTTCCTGAATTGATTCCCTAGTCATTCCTTTCCTGAAATGAGATCTGTATCTTTAAAGACATTTTTAAAGTTGAAAGCCATATTCTCAACAGAGAAGCTCCAAACCATCAGTTTAACATTTAAACAGATTCGAAGATAGGCAGCTTGACTAACACTCCTCAGTCATGTAAGGTACCCTTTTTGGTCATAGAATATGGTATCATGATTCATAAAGTATTACGAATAAATTCTGCACACAAGGTGTTATTTTCTGAAACAAGTGATCAAAATCATTGTCTGTGGAATTAGAGAAACTTCATTCAAGTTTGGAATCTGCCTCTTCCTATCTGAAATTTTTGTCTTTTGACTTACTTGCACATCTCAATTTCCTTATCTACTGAATGAAAAAGAAAAATGATATCCAACGCGTAGATACTAATTGTTTTTAGTACTTAAGGAGACAACTTTGTGCTGTGCTTATTATAGCATATAGTAATAAGCAAATTTTAGCTGTTTTCATCATTATGCTAACTTTTATGGGAAGCCTAACAGCACCTACTTGAACAGTGCCATGAAGTGTGTGCTTCTAAATAATTGTTGCTTAAGATCAAATGATCAAAGTTGTTTAAAAAAAGTATATCAGAAAAGCCTCTGAGATGGAATTTGATTTAAATTTTAAAAGATACAGATATAGATATAGGTATATATTCAGAAATGCCACCTGCTTCTTGGATCTTGATTTAAAATGAAGCTCTGGCCTATAGGTATTCCATCTCTGCATTCATATTTTCCGTCTCAGACTTTCCTCTCTGTCTTCTGTGCCCCAACCAGAGGCAGGCTTGTGAGCTCCCTTCATTGGCTTTGGTTCTCCAGGATTAATTGCCCTGCCTCAGAATTACTTTCATTTCTTTAATCACTTGACAAATATTTTGGAAGAACCTATCATCTTCTGACCTAAAATAAGCAGGGAAGGACCCGTGGTACCAGCCACCTCTTGGTCTTGGCTGTTGGTCTGAAGCAGACAGTGCTCTGCTCTGCTGCTTGCTAGGGGTTTTTGCTAGCTTAGCAAGCAAAGTGACCTCAGGGAAGTTACTCAGTTTTTCTGGGACCTGGGTTCCTTATTTGTAAAATAAGAAGACTACAAAAGCTGCTGATGCCTCTTTTCTCTTCATCATCCAGGTGATGGGGAGGGAAGACATGAGAAGGGGGAGGAAGAAGCGGAGAGGAAAGGAGAAAAGAGAGGAGGGGAGGAGGGGAGGGAAGAGAGGTGAAGGGAGAAGAGGAGGGACAAAGTGAGACAGAAAGAGAAGATCAGACAAAAGCAAGGAAGGAAATGTGCTAGAGTCAGAGCGTAAGAGACCAGCAGCAGACAAAGTGGAGATATTACCGCAACTAATGATGAAATGCAGGTGTTGTTCAATATGGCAGGTCTGTGTTCGGTTCGGCAGCACATATACTGAATATGGCAGTCTTTATGCTGCCCAGTGAAATTTGGCCACTGTTTTCATAGTCACATAAGAGAGGTTTCAGCAGTGGAGGAATCCTTGGTGGTGTGATGCTCAGCTAGAAATCTTCTGCACAGATGACTTGTGCATCTGGTTGAGACTTTTTGTTATGTAACGGGCTCTTTCCATCTCCCTCTTCCTGCACTGGCTCCTCTCCTAAGTCCTTTCTTTCATATGGTATGAGGCAGTGCATACAGGAACTCTCCTTGGCTCATATTGTTAAATATATTGAAATTTTATGAGCTGGTGATTAAACTGTTGGTAGCTTGACATCAGCCATGGTGGGAGGATTCACATGTTGGCACAGTTTCCAAAGCAAATGAGAGCTTTTATTTCTGCCCCAGCAGTTTACCAGCACAAAACAGACAAGGGAGTTGGCTGAATAAAAAAATTCTTTTCCTGCTCATTCACACTTCTGATTACTGTCATTACTTATACTGTTCAAAATTTTAAGAAAAGAATTGACCATTAGACTGATTTTACAATTTAAAAACAGTATGCAAATCCAAAGCCCAAACATCTGTGTTTAGTTTTTAACAGAAAACAAACTTATCATCATTTCTAGGACACCATGACAAAAGGATCTGGGAAAATCGAGAACTGGCTTTTGTTACTTTAAAATAAAAAAAATATACAGGAAAGGTATATTTACAGATTCGTTCCTAATTAAACCAAACTCAAAATGCTCATTTTAATGGGCAGTGTCTTTGCAATCCAAATTAAATTACTAATTGATTCTATTTTTCTAGCCACTGTTTTTTTATGCTTTTAATTTCATTGATATACATCATTGTAGACCAATGACCCATTACATTTACATTTACATTTCTTACATTCACAATTTCAATAATAATTTTGAGTTAGTTCTGAACTAACTACTTTGTTTACTGGTGCCCTGGCCAAGATGAAACTCATCACCTACCTGCACTGCCCTTGATATAGTATCTTACATCTACTGAGATAATGGCTAGTGTCTCCTTTATTTATTAGGTTTATATTATTTTCAGAAAATGCACAAAGAAATTTATATTTGCTAAAGCTTTGTATTTCCTAAAAACTAATAGTTATTAGGTTCTTTTTAACAGACTCACACTAGCATTTTATCTACTTTGTCTTTCCACATAAAAGATACTACTTCATGTTCAAAAAAGTTAAATTATTTGTCCAGAGTTACACCAATATTAAGTATGAATGGTCTAAATTGCTTGATTCTGAAGCCTGAGTTCTTTATATATTATGTGATTTTAATCTTCCTATTACCTTGTGAAAAATACAGAGTAGGAATTATCACTTTTTTACATATTAAGATTTTTTAAAAACTTGGAGGCAGTAAGTGACTTGTAATTAAATAACCAGAAAAGTCCTCTGATTTCTCATCTAGTGGTTCTCCCAGGTGGCCAAAGTTGTGACAGCAGTTACAAAATTAATATGAGGTCATTATGTCTGACTTTAATGTAAAATTTTAGGAAATTACTTCAAGCCAATAAAAGCTTCTTCAGGACTGAATGCAAACTTCATAGAGATGTCTTTAAGTAGCTTATATCTTAAAAGCAAAAGTGTAGGCCAAAATCAATATCTTATATTGCTGTCTGCCTGCTTCAATCAGAGTATGTTGGGCACACGCAGGGTTTGTTTGATCAGTCTTTATGGGAAACATAACTTCTCACTTTTCTATTCCTGGTCCCCAAGAGTCCATCTTAGGAAAAATGTGATATTTTACTTTTGTGTATTAATTCGAAAATTACTGTTGGCAATGTTGTAGATAATTCCCTCTCACCCAAAGATCTTTTAGTCACCCAAGTTTACACTTTGCATTTGCAACAAAAGGAACTAGGAAAATAGAGACGAAGCAAAATGGAGAAGATACTAAGGGAAGAGGGCATTTGCAGAGAGCAGTCAGGTCAGCCTGCCTCTGGCTGCTCATCCTTCGAACTGAGTTAAGAGGAGCCCATGCACCACTCTCCTCACATCGCTGAGGAAGGGAACTGTCCTCTCTTGTAACTTGCAGATGCCAAACTGATGTCCATTTGGCCTGTATCTTTCAAAACTGCTCCCTCTTATGGAATAATTTTGTTAGAAAAGCAGTGATGAGAGACAAACCTGAGTGTCATGATGTGGATTTTCAAATTTCTTCCCTTCGGATTTTAAAAGTCGAAGATGCTTTGGTTTAAAATAAAAACTGTTCTGTAGAAATGTGGCACCTAATTTCCAGCTGACGACCCACTGTGGGAGTTCTGAGCCACAGGCAGAGGAGGAAAGATAATTAATGGTTTAAAAGGGGCCATTTCCCATAGACCTGTCCCTTCCTTTTGTTCTGTTTTGCTTCTGCCTAAAATGTCAGGCTGTGCTTGCAGCCTAACCCTCATCTTCTGACCCTCCCGTCTAACAGGTGGGCCCAGCAGGGAGTAGGGTGGGAGGTTCTGTCTGGTGCCAAGAGCTGCCAGGATATGCAGCAGCCACAGGGAAGGCAGCTCATCAGCCTGGCATATGACAGCCTCACATTTCAACTACAATGGGCAACAAAGGATTGTGGAGGACCCAAAGGAGCAGGCTATGCAATTTGACACTAACCAGTAAGCAGCAGCCCACCATTAAATCACCCACTTGTGTCACAGTAAGTAAGACTCACAGCAACGAATATCGTGTTTATAACCAGAGAATGATACTCTTAACTGTCTAATAACAATAGGAGATTCTTTATATCATCAAGTGTATTATCAAGAAATAATTTAAGCAATAAAATAATAGAATAGGTGGAATGATCAAAGATTTTTTGTCCATGACAGGAATTAAACCCGAGATTTGGGTGTGTTAGGTAAGTGCTCCATCATGTAGATACAGCCACACCCTTAAAAAACAAATTTATTCACATACACAGCACACACACACAAATAACACATCCCAAATATATTGACTTATATGTCTATAATTCATGTGTGTGTGTGTGTGTGTGTATATATATGTGTGTATCTGTGTGTGTGTATATATATATATATATATATGTATCTGTATATATGTATATCTGTAAGTGATCCCAAATTTGTCCTATACAACTAAAGCCTTTTGCAGCTGTCTTGTATAAAAACATGTATTTTTGAAGCTCTTCTTATTTTGTAGTCAATATTGGAGCCAGTTATGAGCCTCACAAAAAAATTCTTTTGTATTTAGGTTTTTTTTTTTTTAGCCTCAATGAAACTATGTGTTTGACCACACATACTATTTATTATTTCGACTTTGGCTATTTTCCAAAGTCTAATCGGATTTGATGATTCACTACCATTTAGAGTTTTCTAGGAAATGGGCCCAGACCATGAAGGCCCAGGGATCAAGATAAATCATAATGACATTGGAGAAGATGTAGGAGTGATTGCTTTTTTTTTTTTTAGGCTATGGGATTTTGTTCCCCATAAATTGAAAATAGGTTATAAGACTTTTGAGTTTTACCTGCAGAACTTAGGGAAATAGTCTTTCTTCAGGGGCTGAGGGAATTACAGTTCCAAAGACAAGGAAATCTATACAAGATCTATGGGATATGAATCATTGTGAGGAGTTTGGTGTGGTGAGATTCTAGGAATGAATGAATGAATGAATGAATGAATGAATGAATACAGGAGCTGATTAGTTGAGAAGTTTCCCTGCCACCTGCTTCTGAGAAACGTGGTCTAAAAAAGATACTCTTTGAAAAGCTGCTAAAGATACATAACCCCACAAGAAACTTCCTCCCTAGTACTCATGACCTGGCGGGGATCTGCACTCTGGAAGTCTTTTCAAGGAGGGCACTTAGAAGCAGCCAGATCAGCTGCTCAAGGGTTTTGCTCCATTGCCCAAATGAAGATTTTATCTGTAAGATATGAGATGTAATAGTGAATCAGAGACCACTTTTGAGTTGTTTCACATTATATCCCCTTTTCTGTTTTCAGAGTCTTAAATCTGTATTAGTCTATATTTCCATCTACAGTTGCATTTTAAGTTTATCTAGAGTGGTTAAAGTTATAAATAATACATAGTTTCTGACAGTATACGAGTTGCATCCACACATATTTTTAAAACATACACAATAAATATATCCTAGGTTTAGAGTTAGATGAAACAACTGGATCAAATGGTGAGTTGTCTCTTTTCAGGGAGGCGTGTGGAGTACACATTGGTGTGTATCATTATGTGCCAAACTAATGCATGTCTGGAAGTTTGTGTATGTGAAGAAAGAACTTATTAGTGATGAGTTAATCAAAGAGTGGACCTCAGTTTAAAAAAGGAGAAGAGACTCTTTGAAAAGTATATTTATGCTCTTTCTTCTGTGCCCTCTATTAATACATTTTCTCTGGTGAAAATTTCACTTTGGAGAATGCTATTTATTTTCAGAGATGTGCTTTCTCCAAATTTGAACAACTAAGACACTGTTCCCTAATGAGTAAGAACTACTCAGACTTAGTTTGTAAAAAGAAATAAGAAAATGGAGCACGGCAAAAAGAACTCTGGTTATCAAAATATTTGAGGATAGCTCCTTATGGAGTGACAGTATAATTCAGACAGATGCAGTCTTTTGGGTTGAATGAGGTATAAGCAAGAACAAAGCTCATGATTAACACTCCTCTTTATTCAGTATTTGCAAGTTTTTGAGTGGTGAAACCTCCTTTGGAGAACGTATGGTGTTTTTAAGCACTTATTACTTATTAATGAAAGATTTTTTGGCCTTGGTATTTATAGATCTGGGTCAGTGCCTCGGTTCAGTTCTGTGCTTGCTGTGTTATCTTGGACAAGTTACTTAACCTTTCTAAACTACATGTGTAAAATAGGGTTATCATTCTTGTTTCCCAGGGTTATTGTAGGGATTATAAAAATTTAACAACTTTTGTAAGCACATGCTTCCTGGGATGGAGAAGGTATTCAGACAATATCTATGCAGTGGAAACATGGAAAGCAGTTATTGCTAAAGACATGAATGCTCTGAAATGTTTGAGATGAAAATTCTAGCTATTGTTTTTCTATTGGTTTCCTGTATACGGTAGAGATAAGCTGTAATCAAAACGCCACAGCCTCCTAATAGCTGTTGCTCAGTGTGACTCTCTTAAGCCCTTGCCTTTGCCATGATTGTGTCTTAAAATCAAGTACTTTGTGATCACAGAGATTTTGCTTATATCTCAAAAGTAATATGCAGCTGCTTTTTTTAGTAGTCTATCATTTAACATTGAAAGTGCATTTAATTTATATTGGCCAATTCTAATACATATTTTTAAGGAAATAGAGCAATATTAGATACATGTATTCATTCCACAGATACTGCCTGGTATGTGACAAGGCCCTGTGGAATGTAATGGAGGAAGTAAGACAGATGTATTATCTCCTGTCATGGCAGTGACAGGCTTTTGAGAAAAACAGACATCCATCAGAAAGCCACACAAGTATTCAGGACATGTAATTGTCACTGAGAGTCATGATGGAAATGTATAGGATGCTTCAAGAGTGTGCAGTGGAGAAATGTAACGTGGCCAGGGAGGTCAGGAAAGTGACTCCTGAGTTGAGGACTGAAGAAACAGTAGGCATCGCCTGGGTGCAGGAAAGATTCGTGTGTCCAGGCAGAGGGAAGAGCATGGGAGGAGGAGGAGGAAGGCAAAGCAAAGAAAAGCAGGGGAAGCTTTCAGGTTGAACAAGTGGAGTGAGCAGGGGCCTCAGTTATAGCCAGAGTGATTAGCAGAGGTAACACCAGAAGGACCCCAATAACGGAGCAAAGGGAAAAGAGCAGTATGGAGTCTCCTAGGCCTGCTGGGGGGTCATAGCAAAATATATTAAATCAAACATCAAATCATAATTTCACCATACAGTTGGATTTTAGCAAAATCTAATCTTAGTCATATGTGGAGTATTCGTTTCAAATAGCCACTGAGCTGCTATATTTATAGTCACTATTTGAGTCCACAAGAAATGCACATTGTGTCCTATAATAATTTAAGAAAACATGAAAAACTTAAAAGCAAGGCTTTTTTGAATATTAACCTAATTTTAAAAATCAGATAAAATTTGGTGTCACTGCAACCATCAACAGAAAGTAGATGGTTGGTTGCCCCTGCCAGTGTCCTGGGTAGATATTGTTCTTCACACAGACAGTTATAGTACTTCAAGTATTGAATGCATTCCTTTTACGTGTACCTCAGAGCTACAGTAGTATTCCACAGCGTCTTTTGTTGACATGTTCATCTCTAATAGCACATATTAATGCTATCAGACTTATTCATTCACCAAAATTAAGCAATATTTCTGAAGTCATATCTTAGCAATTCCTGTCCAATTTCATTGTTTCATGTCACAGAGAATAATGCTACATTGAAAATATCGCTGTGTGAAAATAATTTGAAGATTTTTGTATTCACCTGTTATTAGCATTTGAAAAGTGAAATTAGAAAATCATAAAAGAATATCAATATCTTTCAGAGGTTTTTTAAAGTAAGTATTTTAATTATGATATCCTAGAATGGATAAATCTCTATAAAATACACTTTACTTGGGGTGAATGAAGGAAGCAAAGATTTTTTTTCCTAACATCATATAAATTACTCTTAACTAAAAAGCACATTATTGTAGTTCATTTATAATACCCGAGAAGCTGTTGACTTAGGCCATTCTTGTTTATGCTGAATTTTGAACAGTCATTTTTCCAAGGAAACTGGTTCATTATTAGCAACAGATACATCCAAAGCAGAGCAATAACACCAAAAAGAATCCAACTTTACCATAAAATATCAATTCAAATGTTTTCCTTCCCCTAATACAAAAATAAAAAGAAGTTTACATTTCTTGTGGAATTGACTCTAATTAACAGCCTCACCATAAAATTTGAAACAAACATGTACATGGTACAAAGTAGATGATTTCTGTTTAGGTTGTATCTGGTTTTGAAAGTTAATGTTTTAGGTGTAGTGTGGAACTTCTAATGGAGAATTGATTAAACCTTTGCTTTCCTGTGACTACATTATCTGATTGTATTTAGAGAGATCTTATTTGGCAGTTAGATATGATTGGGTTGTGATTTGGTTTTGCATTATCTTTGAAGGAGGTCTTACCTGGTGGTACATGCCTGTAATCCCAGCTGCTGAGGAGACTGAGACAGGAAGATCTCAAATTCATGGCCAGCCTGAGAAAGTAGTGAGACATGGTCTTAAAATTTAAAAAAAAAAAAAAAAAAAAAAAAAAAACAGACTAGGGATGGAGCTTGTGATATGAAGTCCCTTGATTAAATCTCTACTACTGTTAAAAAAAATCTTTAAAGTTCTTGACATATCTGAAGACTTTTTCATTCAGTATTCACTGTTCTAGGCATATTAACATAAAGCTCACAAATGTCAGATTATTTCCAAAGTAACCATCACATTTTTTGCCCTCTATTAAAATCATCAAAGCAAAGCTTACAAAATACCTGGGTCAGGCATATGTAACGGGTTTCATATCTTATTTGTAATCAAATATGAAATAGGAATAGATAACACTTTCCTTTAATGTGTATAACTTGAGGGAAATTTACCAATAATTATTAACTAGTGGAAAGTCAGCAAGTATCACTTGACTTACATCTTTCTTTTCTTTCCTCTGCTACTACCCAACTTCAAATCCTAAACATCTCTGATGTATATTTTTAAATTGTTATAATTGTGACAATTTTCCATTCACTCTCATTTTGCTTCCTTAATAAGCTTTTGGAAACCCAGATTAGATCATGTGAGTTTTTTTTAAGAATAAAAGTATTTTAATTCAGTTTTGCTTCAGAAAAATATCTAGAATCTTTAATCAGGGTACTTAAAGTTGGTCTCTGTACTACTGTCTTTACCCTCCTTGGATGAGAATGCTACAGTGCTAACCTTGCACAAACAAGCCTTATAATTTTTCCTGTTTCGCATGTCAACATTCTTATGCATGAGAATTTCCTGGCCTTTGTCAAAACTTCAGCCCTTTTTATGACTGGATAAAATATTACATTGAATAAATATTCTATATTTTGTTTATCCGATTATCACTGAGGAACATTTGAGTTGTTGGGGCTACTTCTAATTGTGAACCTTTGACTTTTGATCATTGTCGGTTGACTCCTATGACCCTAGAATCGCGATCGCAGAAGAGTACAGAAAGTTAGCATTAAGATGTGGCTAATGCATAGTTTAAATTTAAATTCATCTGCAGAGCATGCAGGGAGCAGTTTTGTGATGCTGTGAGTCTGAGCCTGGAGTTCTATGTATAAAACAGTAGTTTCATTGGACTACTGTCGTGAAATGTAAACCTTACTGTGTAACTGAATTTCTCATTTATCTTAGTAGCGGCCCATTGAGTGTCTTAGATATGCACCTCATGGATTTTCAACAATTTTGGAAAAATTTCAACATCATTTCTTCAAATTGTTTTTGTATTCCTTTCTCTCCCCTTTTTCTTCTCCTTTTATGTATATAGTTGTATGCTTATTGATGTCTTGCAGGGGTCGTTGAGGCTCTGTTCTTTTCTCTTTATTGTTTTTCTTTCTAGTTAGAAAGTTGGAAAATCTCACTTCACCTGGACAGAAAGCAATGTGAGTAGGGCAAGAAAGATGTCATAAAACTTATTCAAGGGTCAGATTTTCTGCTGTTGTTAAATAAATTCTCCTCAGATTGTTGTAAGTTTTGGTTAGTTTTCAGACTTTGAAAAATAGTTGATTTTTATTTTTTTCATTGTCTCCTGTTTATTTGGAGAAATCATTGCAGAAGTGCTTCCTCACCACTGATTTTTTTTTTAACTCAGTGCCTCTTATCATGATTCTCTCAATGTAGAGGTTGAGAAAATAACGTTTATGAATGTTTTCAGTAACTACTTACTGGGTAATACTATAGCTATGTATTGGATGAGATTATGACATAATTTAAACTAACTTTTAAAACAAGATAATATTTATACTAGTTCTTTTTGTAGTTGCCATTTTTATATCATCAATAAAGTGTCTAGAGGCATTGAATAAGAGTCACCTTAAATATATAGGTAGAAAAAGGAAGTACCTAGCATAATACAAACCCAGATCCTACATCAAACTTCATTAACATTGGCATTGTGAAAAGAGGTAGGAGTATGTGAGTGCTTTAGAGATATTGAAAAAAATGAGATCATTATTCTGTAAGTTTTAACTACATAAATGCATATCTTGTGATGTGTGTGTATGTATATATATACATAATATATATATATAGAGAGAGAGAGAGAGAGAGTGAGGTAACAAGTAAATAATGGTTCAATATTTTTAATATGACTCAGGATAATTAATTATCTGATAACCTATCAGTTACACTTTTTCAGATTTGGCACATGGGTCTCTAAAGAGATATACATTTCAGCAGAAGGGTCTATAGCTTAAGATAACAGTGGCCAACATATTTGAAAACTGATTTCTGCTTAGTGCATGGGCTCTGATTTTGAGAATACAGAACAGTTTGCTTTTTAGTCATAGGAACTATCTTATCAGTTCCTATAGCTAAAAGAATGCAATCTGTGAAGGTTAAGAATCAGCTAATTAAAATGTTGGAGAAAATTACAGAAAGAAATTAATTCAAAGAGTGTCTTTGACATTAATAATGGAAAATGTAGCTCATTTTGGTGTACTTAGGAAATGCAAAATGAGAATAAATTTGCATACCAATTGGATACAAAGATATCACATACATTTCAAGATAATTTTAAAATTCTAACTAAAGCAATTGGATCTGTGGTGTTCTACAAGGTATCTGTCTGGATATGTGCTGTCTACGTTTTTTGGTAAAAAGTAATTATTGGGTCAAGGAACAATAAAAAGTGCTATTAATAATACTCCACATCTTAACTAAACTAGAAGATTGTCAATAAATTCACTTATATTGCGTGTAATTTATATGAGATGAAATTAAGTATGAATGCGAAATGCTTGAATGAGGCAGTAATGAAACCTTTAAATTTTTCTTCAATATTTTATAATTGATAGTTAATTTTTCCTTTAAAAATCAGTCTCATAAATAATTTCATATAGGAAAATCTTTACATATATAGCTTTATGAAAGTATCTATACTAAATTAGCACACTTCAACTCAAAGTTGTTAGGATCTGGTTGGGTATAAAAAATAGTGTAAGATTTGATTCATGAAATTTGTTCAATTGAGCAATCATGTAAAAAATGACTATACAAACATTTGGTAGACTCACTTTGAGTATGACTAAAAGATGATTAATGATTTTAAAATACTCACTGAAAAAATACTTCAAACTGATTTCTTAGGAATTCTTGAAATAATTAACTCCAAAAGAAAAATAATTTTTAGACATACATCAAATATGTACCCTTAAGAGAGATTTTTACTTATATTTAAATTTAATTGGAAGTAAATATCAAGTAGGAATGTTCTATACAAAACATGACTTTTTATGTTGAGATTTATACAATCTATAGAGCACAGATGACAAGTGGATGCAATTTTGCTCTCATAATCATGTAATAGAGAAATAACTAGCATAGAAAAATCACCTTAATAACTTATTTTCTCAAGCATAAGAGATTTTCCTGATGCAAACAGAACTCAAAAACTTTAAGGGACGGGAGACACTGTTAATTTTTCCTGTCAAACCTGGCTAAAGTAATGATAATGACCCAAGATATATGCTTCAGTTGGAGAATTGGTGTTAGCTATGGATCAGTATTTTTCTTAAGCCGAGTGTGTGTGTGTGTGTGTGTGTGTGTGTGTGTGTGTGTGTGTGTGTGTGTGACAGAGACACAGAAAGAAAGACAGAGAGACAGAGACAGAGATTAGAGTAGTGGGTTGTCAGAAGTGAAATGCAGCACACACACACCCCTTTCACTACTACTGCAACTGAGAATTGAATGCAAGGCTTTCTTAGTGAGCTACATCCCCAGACCTTTCCTATTTTTTATTTTGAGATAGGTTTTCTCTAAGTTGCTAAATTTTTCCCTGAGCGGGGTTGACCTTGCCATCCTCCAGCCTCACCCTCCTAGAGTGCTGAGATTAAGACGTGCACCCCTATGCCCAGCCCTGAAATGGCATTTTCTTCAGGACATCTTGTTCTTCTGTGTCCAATCTTGGAAGCTTGTTTTTTTAGTTCCCTAAAGGAATATGGTCTTTTCCTTTAAGAAGTTTTCAGAAATCATTACTCTGCCATTTGGAGATACTGTCAGTGGCTCTAAGTTTGTATGAAATTGCTGATAATTGTTGACTTGCTTTTATTACCTTCCCAAAGGAATACACTGTAGCTTTCAGAGGCATTCATGTATTTTGTCATCAAACCACTTAGTATTTACCTTCCTAGGGTATGATGTAGTTGCTTAAGTTTTTGTACGGCAAATAGAATAATATTTCTCATTTTGCTGGATGGGTGAGTTTAGAGCTTCTCTGCCTAACATGGGGCCACCAGGTGACTACTGAACATGATGAAATGCAACCAATCTGAATTAAGATGTGCTGTCAGTATAAACTATATATCACATATCAAAGACCTCACAAACAAATAAAATACTTTTGTAATATTTATACTGATTACATGTTAAAATGATAATGTTTTGGATGTATTGATTTAAATAAAATACATTACCAAAATTAGTTTCATCAACTTCTTTTTCTTTTTTGACATGGCTACTAAAGTATTTCAAGTCACATATGTACCTAGCATTGTGTTTCTATTGAATACCTGGAATTGAAAGGGTGAGAAAAAGCATTCAGATTGTTGCAGAAACCATGATAAAAATGCAGATTCACGTCATCAGTTCATGCCTCCCATGAGCGTGCTTCTCTGCTGCGATACTTGCAAGAAGAGGAAGATCTGCTAAAGAAAGCAGCTTATTTGGTCCTTATTGGCTTTGCCTTTCTTTTCTACTGTAATGTGTACATTCAGTCAGTCTGATTTGCTCTGTTTAATTACTGAGTTAGAAAAGCTTCTCCATGGAGAAGGGAATGAAATTATTGAGATATTTGGGGCTACTTCTAATTGTGAACCTTTGACTTTTTGATCATTATTGGTTGGCTCATGTAACCCTAGAACTGTGATGGCAGAAGGAAAGTACAGAACGTTAGCATTAAGATATGTCTGATACAAATATGAAATGCATTGCATTAATGATAATTTAAACTTGTGAACCTTGTCTGCAGAGCAGGCAGGCATGTAGAAGTTTGTAATGCTGTGAGTCTCAGCCTGGAGTTCTATGTATAAACAGTAGTTTCATTGGACTAGTGGGTTTCACCATTATCATGAAATATAAACTGTATTACATAGTTGATTTGATTGTTTACATAAGTATCTCTTGGCAAAGCATTTGAATGAAGTAAATTGTCCACTCTCCAGTCTTCTGGTTGCACCGAATATTACTCAGATACATAAATGAAAAGAATATGTCCTAAGATATGATTTGCTGCTTAACTGACTCTGATTCCTAAATTCATTTATATTTTCATTTTCAGAAGTGTGAGAGAATTAATATGGTCACAGGAACAGTTTTCTAATGAACTGATGATATTTTTCTTATCTAGCCAGAATAAATACAGTGAAGGCTCAGACTGAAAAGCTCTGTCCAGGGCACTGATGTTAAAGTTAAACATTGGCTCACTGGAAGGTTTCAGTTAGTCACCGAAGACTGTTAGGCTGGGGATTTACTGTAAAGCAGATTTGGATGATTTCTCCTTTTTTCTTTCAGCACTGAGACTGAGCACTGTCACAAAAGAAGAATCATCCCTGGGTGGCCATTAACCCTCTAGCCATACAGGAAGCCTTGAGAAAATACAGGCTCAAACTCATTGCAGATGGGAGATGACACTTCATGTTCCTAAACAGATTTGAGGATGTTGGCATAATTAATCTTCATGAGTGTATTGCATGTGTGCTACATGGCAAGCACTAGGGTATGTTGGTATATGAAATAAATACGATTACTGCTTCCATGGAGCACATACTGTCACGTAATAAACTCCATGTCTGTTTGGGGAGGCAGAGACTATCAGGCTGAGAATGTGATAGAAGTGATGTTGGTACCAAGATCTGAGGGTTGAGAAGGCCACTGCTGAGTCATGCATGGAATAGTCTTTGTGACTTACCACTAAGGCCAGGCTGAAACATAAGAGTTTTGATGAATCTGCACTTTAAATTTAATCTTCTACTTTAAGATTATAAATACTTTAAGCACACTCATACATTGAATAATTTGATTATATTTTTCTCAGTAGTATTTGTTCTTTCTGTAAGACTTTTTATACAATAGTAAAAAGAATTATGCTTAGTTTATATTTGATGAGCCTGCTGCTTTTATTGTATTTTTTCTAGAATTTTCAAGGAATTGCAAATGCCTTGAAAAAATTTACCCTGTAGATAACTTTTCTGAAAACAGTTATTCAGGATTGAGCATTTACTTAAATTAATTAGTCAGGTTATAAGCTGATAGTCATAGATTGTGAGCATTGCAGGTAGAACAAAATAAGATAGAGTTTATTAACTATAATTTAAAACTGAAAGTATAGCAAAAGAAATTGTTTTCTGAAATACAGCTCTGAAGAAGAATGCAATGTAGGCTTTATCTGAAACTAACAAGCAGGTCTTTCAAGGCAAAAATTAAAACCATTTCCTTTGAAACACAATGAAAACAAGGACTTTGTTTGTATAACCTTCATTCTCTAAAAAAGTATCAGGAAAAATATTGGTTTAAAATCAGCACCCTGTTAGCGGATGTAGAGGGCATGCTTATATATACAGAGTCTCGGGTTTGCAGTAACACTGTCCCCAGTGAAAGCTTCCTATCAGTAGTTGTGTGATTGGAAATGACCAGAATTGCACTTAGACATACTTGGAGATACTTTCAGTCCATAAGAAGGAACCTAAATATATATATATATACATACACACACATTTTCAAGCAATAGTGGTTTAATGATTGACTATAATCTGGAGATTCAGGGTTTATAAAGGGCACCTGAAATAAATATTTTAACTTCTTGGAAGATGAAGACCATCAAGACATGCTCAATATGACAAAGTGAAATATTTTATTAAATTTTATCATGTGCCGGAAGTGACCAGAAGCACAGGCTATTTGAGCAAATCTGTTCCATTAATTATTTGCAGATTGTACTGGTTTATGTCTCTATGTTTGTGGGGTTTTCTTTTGCTCTTTCTCTAAGAGCTTCATCACCCTTGGGTAGTATGTGTTGAGAACACATACTAGGGAACACTTCTAGGGAAGTGTTCTAGAGAAAACTTGATTTTAAGGAGTATATTTACTACCCTTGCAATGTTGAATATATTCTATTCCTCTTTGTGTTCCTTGGCTCCCTTGTTTGTTATTTTAAAGTTTTTATTTCTTTTATTTTATGGGGGAAAAAGTAAAACACAATTTCATAACAAAATAATAGGAAAAATAACAATAGTTAATACATTGAGTATTGTAATCTTTAAAGTAATTGATTAGAATACAAGATATAGGCATAAAAATATTCTCCAAATGATATTAGCACAAATCTTTCTTTTCAGGGAATCAACAGAAACTAGTAGTATAACTATCTTGTATTTTATTTTTTTCCTTTTCCCTTCCTTCCTTTTCCCTTTCCCCCACCCTAGTTTCTTCTTCCTTTTGAACAACTTCTTCCCATTTCAGAGTATCTAATGTGTATTTTGGACCTTGTTTGTTCTTTCAGTTCCTCACACCACAGAGACAATATGGTGTTTACACATGTGAGTCTGATTTATTTCACTTATGATTATGGTATCTAGTTGCATCCATGGTACATTCGAGGCTATTTCTATCGTTTCAGTATACAAATATTCGTCTTTCTTCACAACTTCAAGGTAGTCTCCAAAGAAATGTGACTGGGATTTTTCTGGGAATGCACAGGGCTTCGATAAAGATTTTGCAAGTTGCAGGCCCTGTGATTTTACCTGCAAGCGTGATTAGCACGGCCTTGTGGCTCACTGCCAGTGCTGTGCAGCATTCAAACTGCCTTCGCTGGCTGAAAATTCTGCCTGTGAAATGATAGAAATATCTGGTAAACTTTATGGATCAGAAGCGGCTGTTGGCATTTATAAATTTGATATTTGTTTGAGGCTGTTTCTAAAGGTCTATGATATATAATCATTCAAAATTTGTAAGAGGCAGCTGTCAATCTGTAGCATTGCTGGAGTGGCCAGTGCCACCTCCTTGGCCAGGCTTGCTGGCCACCGGCATCTCTTTCTTCCCGGATGCATCTATTTTCTCTACATAGTAGGAACTCAATTTCTCTGTGTAAGCTCTTCATCAAGTGAGAAGTAAATCGCTATAAACTTGAAAGTCATTAATTCAACCATCAAAACGGTAACTCAGTGATTTATATATTAAAAACACTTATGTGCTACTGAGACATCTTTCAAATACATGCTATCTTACCAGATTCACTTACCAGATTTTCATAGTACTATTATTTGTAGTTGGAGAAACTTAGACCAGGAGCCTATAATTTCTTTGACTGGAGCCAGGTAGCTTTTGCCCTCTGGTCCAGACTTCATATTCTAGAAGCAACGGCTCTTACATTAGGCCATCCCCAAGAGAAAGTTCCTTTCCAAAGAGTCTGCAAGTCAGTTTCTCCAACATCAGAGTAATTTTCTCCTCTAAAGCATTGGCTTTGAGGATCTGCTCTTCTGTTTGCCTTGCCCCTCCCATGCCTGTTGTCTTTTTAAACAGGGAACCTTGAAGTGCAGATTTTGCATAGCAGACAAAATCTATTTTACTAGAGGACCTTGAATCGTTAAAATATAAACATAAGCACAAATGCGATCTAGTAATGTCATGGTATAGTGTATCGTGTTTCATGCTGTTTGATAAAGTTCCATACCTAAATGGGGCTTTCACAGTCATTCCTTGTTTCATTTTCCAGTTTAAACCAGCAGCTCCCATAGAATTTCTCCAGATCCAGTGCTGCTCAACTCATTACTGGTCTCCCAGCTTCTTTGTGCTGCTTCCTGCCTTCATTTGAGCTTCCTGTTTCTGTGAAACACCAACTTCCTTTCCTTCCTTTGGTAACACAGTATGCCGCCATGTGGCTGGGTCATTTCTACCCATTGTTATGACATTGCCTTTAGCAGTTGCAGATTTTGCTACTGCAGATATCTTTTCCTGCATTTTTAAAAAAGTTTTTTCAAAGATACCTATAGAGTATTAACACATGACCTTTCAAAAACATTTTTCCATCTTTGTAGAATTTCATTACTGTTTCTTCTTTGACTTAAAAAGGGCAAATAGCTGCTTGAAATATGTCTTTCATGATGCAAGATTGTGTGCTGAATTTTCCATGTGTGTAATCATTTTCCTACCATTTCCTGACCTCCAAAATGGAAGAGATAATTGCTTTTATGAAGTCTTTTCTTTGTGCACATCCATTTGTATTTGTTATTCTTTATATTCACATCAGACATCTTTTCTTAGACTATCCAGCTACCCTTTCCATATACTCTTACAAACATTTTTAAATTATAATCTGTTAAAATCAGATAGCATTCAAACATCTTGTTCATGTTTTAGCACACATACAAATGTTATTTATTTGGAGAAAGTTCCTTTCCAAATACAGAGTCTGTAAATAAATACAGTTTTGAAACTGATACTCTGTTTTCTTATTGAAAGAATTATGTCATGACATTTCTCTTGTATTTTGTTTAGCTTATCACTTTTATGTTAGTTTTTCAAAATTTCAGTGCCACTGTTTTCTTCATCCATAAAGATATTAATACTCAATAGAGCTGTTGTGATCATTAAATTATGTAAAGTAGGTTCACACTACTTAGACATAGACAATACATGTTAGCTATTATTACTGCAGATGGTCCCTGACATTACCATGCATGATTTACGGCTATTTTTCTACTTTGCAATGATGATACACATTCAGTGGAAACTGTACTTGGAAGTTTAAATTCCAGTCTTCTCTTAGATTGGCCCTACGCAGCCTACTTCCCTTGGAAGATGCTGGGCAGTTGAAGCCACCACAGCTGCCCATCAGCCCCACAATCCTGAGGGGCAGCACTGACATTCAACACAAATGTGTCCCACTTACTGCATGTGGCCCTGGTGGCTAGTAATGTGACCCTACAAGATCTTGAAAGTTTAGCATTAGTATGAGATTCTTAGCTACATTTTCAGTGACTCAAATATGCAATGTAGGATGCAGTGCTAACTCTACCTCTTGTGACTGACATACAGTCAGTGGCAGGCAAACCCGGATGTATCAGATGTTGCATGCACTGGTGAGGACTTGGAAAGTGCCATACAGTTGCAGGTCACAGTACTTCAGCTGCCTCACACGTGTGTCTGCAGACAAGCACTTATTGTTATTAGGTAACCTTGTGAGTTTTGTTATTTAATCATTAAACTTGGGGCTTGTGTTATTTCATAAAACGGTTTACTAAGTTAAAACAGCTTTTCTAGCAGCTGTGTTATAGGAAATATAAAAATGTGTCATATGTTTTTCTCATGATATTGTTATATATACAAGACTATTAGAAAAATAAGTGGTTGCTTATTTATTAATTTTTGGAATGTATAGAGTGGCAATCAGACATTCACTTTAAAGAAAACTGTCTCATGTCTCACGTCTCTTTACTAGACTTTTATGAGACCAGTTTTCCCGGAGGGAAATATCCTTCCATTTACAATCATGCTTTGTTCATGTCATCACATTAAGTCCATGAAAAGTAGAATTAGATGAAAAATTTCTGACGAACACACTGAGAAAGTGAAAATTTCAACGAGACACTGATGACACTGATGCATTAGTTTTATAAAAACAAGATCAAATAATCCCCTAGTTTTACGCTTTTGCTGCCCTCTTGTTTAATGTTATGCTAAAAATTATGTAAAAAGGAAAGTTTTGCTACCTATGCACATTAGCTATATATAGTTGTATATATTATATATATAAATATGTTTCCTATGCTGCCCAAACAGTTCTTTTTCACTCAGCAAGACCCAGGTGGGCTGAAAGGTTGGACCCCTGGGCCCCACATAGTGTTATGTAGCCAAGCTAGAATATTCTATAGTTTGGTGGCTGCAGTGTGCTTTCAACTTCCTACATTTTCAACTTAAAATGTCGACTAATGTGTATTCCTCTGGTTGGTGGGACAGCATCTTTATTTAAAATTTAGGAGCAGTTTGCTTCTCTCTGAGTATATTCCCTGTTCCCTTTAAAATAATATCAAATTACTTGGTTTTCTTACTATATCTTCATTTCAGAACCACTAGTATTACTTTAGAACACACAATATACTATATAATAAACTTAACAGAGACATAAAATTTGATTACTCATTGCTCTCTTTCATAAGAAAACTATAATCATTAATTGCAAAGGCAGTATGTGCTTATTGGAAAAATTAGAAATGGAAAATGCAGATAATTAAATTATTAAAATCATGACTTCTTACATAAATTCTCTAAATCTCCAGACTTTTCAGTACAGGCATGTGTCTTTTAGAAAATTTAATCAGAATGTACATATTGTTTTATAACCTTTTCACCTAATATATTATACAATATTTTTCAAGACAACAATCAATATAAAATAATTTTTATAGGCTATATTTTGTATATGGATCTAAGTTTATGTTGGCAGTACTTTGTGGTTGGTAATTTAATTGCTTTCAGTTTTTATTCACTTTTTAAAAGTAATGTTGCCAAACATTCTAATCTCATAGCAAATATTTCACATATCCTCAAATATTTACTTATGATAAATAATTAGGAGTTAGACTGAATGGACTTTTTAAGTGATTCTTGTTATTTGTCATAAAATTACTTTCTAGAAAGATTTTCAAATTCCACATTTATCCAGCAATGTGTGAGAATCTGTGTTTCTCCCCACTCAATAAAATGGGTATAGCACATTGTATAGGTCACACACACTTACCTACACACTGGCTCACTCACTCACTCACTCACTCACAGAAATGCAACTGTCATCCCCTTCCTAGTCCCATGATTCTTTTGTCATGTCTGCAGCAGAATAACAAAACTCAGGGTCACTTTATCTTTACTAGTTTCCAAAGTTTAGCTCCAGGTACATTTTGAGCCTGGCAAATTTAGTTCATAGTCACCGAAGTCACATGAGGTTGATTGAAATCAGTTTGACTCCAGAATGTGCATTCAGTAGTTTATGCAACTGATTTTCCACTCTCTGATCAGATTCTTAAGAAAGCATGAGATTGTTAAGAAAATCCATTAAGATAGCTGAGAAGAGGGTGCAGTGCTAGTGCTACTTGTACTTGGGGACCAGATAAGCACCTTGGGTTGCATGGATGAGAGATAAAGGACAGAGGCCCAAATGTGATTCTGTCACAATGAGGCTTCTGTGACCTTCAGAACCCAGGGGAAGGATTCCCTAAACTTGTAATGATGGTTTTTTAAATTAAGAATTGTGAACTTTGTAGAATGTATAATTTATTCAGTTAATTTTCATTAGGATTTAAAGCCATCAACTGTTGCCAGACTCAAATCCTTTAAAGCCAGCACTCACGCAATGAGAGTTGGTGGGAAGGAAGTTAAGTTTATTTAAGGGCTGGCACCCTGAGAAGATGTGAGGAAAAACATGGTCCCCCAAAAACACCATTTTAGAGAGTTCAGGTGTGCAAAAAAGGCTTTTATAAAGAGGAAAAGGAGGTGCAGGGGGTATTGGTTAGAAAAGTTAACCTGCTGAACAGAATCTTCTTCCTCTAGGGCTCTTTGACATCCAGGACAATTGGCTATTTTTTATTTTCTGTGGGCTGAACTTGACAATTGACATTGACCTCTTGGAGCTAGCTCCTGTGTTTCCTGCAGTTGTTTAGACAAACATTACTTCCTTCAAGTTAACCACACAACAATTGACATGCTTTGTGTTAGCTGATACTACAGGAATAAAGAAAAGAGGAGTGTTACACATTGGGTCACCAGATGTTCTGGATTGCATAAGTCTAAAGAAATATTGTTTAGCTATTACCATCTTAATCACCAGGTGTGGCTTTCTGTAGAATTTTGAGTGCCAGGTAAATGAAGGTAAGTCAAAGGACAAGTTATATATTTTTTTATTTTTTTAATTTTATTTAAAGAGAAAAAACAAAACAAGACAAAACAGAATAAAGAGTAGCAACAATACAGAATTCCAAGGAAAAAAGGAAAAGAACAACAACAAAAAAAACTAAGAAATTATTACTTGACAAATTACATACTGACTTCTTGGAAATAGTTGTTCAAATTACAAAGTTAAAACATGTAAAGTAGACATTCAAACAGTGAGACTGTTAACAGTTCTGCTCCACGATCTGACAAAAACAGCAATATGGTCATCCATCTTACCCACTCAAATA
>PVJX010029044.1:0-23291 GCA_004027295.1 Dolichotis patagonum | reverse complement strand
TACCTTGCTGAATTTGTTAATTATATCTAGGAGTCTTTCAGTAGAGTTTTGGGGGTCTTCTATGTAAAGTATCATGTCATCTGCAAATAATGATAATTTAACTTCCTCTTTTCCTATCTTTACTCCTTTTATTTCTCTTTCCTGTCTTATTGCTCTGGCTAGTATTTCCAGTACTATGTTGAATAGCAGTGGTGATAATCGACATCCTTGTCTTGTGCCTGATTTTAAGGTAAAGGCTTTCAGTTTTTGACCATTCAATATGATGCTGGCTCTTGGTTTGTCATAGATGGCCTTTACCATATTGAGATAAAGACCCTTTATTCCAATTCTCTGTAAGGTTCTTATCATGAATGCGTGTTGGACTTTATCAAAAGCTTTTTCTGCATCTATAGAGATGATCATGTGGTTCTTGCTTTTGGCTCTATTGATATGGTGGATTACATTTATTGTTTTGCGTATGTTGAACCATCCCTGCATTTCTGGGATGAATCCTACTTGTTCATGGTGTATAAACTTAAAGATGATTTGCTGCATCTTGTTTGCCATTATTTTATTGAGAATTTTTGCATCTATGTTCATCAGGGAGATTGCCCTATAGTTCTCTTTTTTAGTTGAGTCTTTCTCTGGTTTTGTTACTAGAGTGATATTTGCTTCCAGGAATGATTTAGGCAGAATTGCTTACCTTTCTATTTCATTGAAGAGTTTCAGGAGTGTTGGAGTTAAGTCTTCTTTATATTTCTTGTAGAATTCTGCAGTGAATCCATCTAGGCCTGGACTCTTTTTGTAGGCAAGGACTTAATTACATTTTCAATTTCAGTAATAGAAATTGGTTTTTTCAGCAGTTTTACATCTTCCTGATCCAGCTTTGGTAGTTCATATGTATCTAGGCATTTGTCTATTTCTTCAGTGTTATCGAACCTATGAGAGTAGAGGTTTTCAAAGTAGGTGTTGATGATCTTCTGTATTTTCACAGAGTCTGTAGTAATTTCACCTTTTTCATTTCTTATTGCATGAATTTGAGTTTTTTCTTTCCTTTTTTAAATAAGGATGGCCAGGGCTTATCAATTTTATTTATTCTTTCAAAGAACCAACTCTTTGATTCATTGATCCTTTGTAGTGATTTCTTAGTCTCTATTGCATTAATTTCTGCTCTAATCTTTATAATTTCCTCCGTTCTTTTGGCTTTGGGCTTGGCTTGCTCTTCTTTTTCTAGATGTTTGAGTTGTAACATCAGGTTGTTTATTTGCGTTCATTCTGTCTTCCTGATGTGGGAACTCAATGCAATATGTTTTCCTCTGAGGACTGCTTTCATTGCATCCCACAAAATCCGGTAAGTTGTGTCTGTATTTTCATTGACTTGTAAATATTGTTTAATTTCTTCTTTAATTTCCTCTGTGACTCACTGGTTGCTCAGGAGTGTATTATTCAGTTTCCATGTGTTTGTAGGTTTTTTGCAATTGCTTTTATCATTAATTTCTAGTTTCACAGCACTATGATCTGATAACATGCATGGGATAATTTCAATTCTTTTGCATTTACTTAAATATGTTCTGTGGGCTAGTATATTGTCTATTTTAGAGAATGTCCCATGTACTGCTGAGAAGAAGGTGTATTCTGATGTTGTTGGATGGAACACTCTGTATGCATCTATCAAGTCCATTTGTTCACAGGTGTGATTCAGTTGTGTTATGTCTTTGCTGATTTTCCATCTAGTTGATCTGTCCTTTTGGGTCAATGGTGTGTTAAAGTCTCCTGTTATAATTGTATTTTTGTTTATTTGATTTTTCATTTCTGTTATTATTTTTTGCTTTATATAGCTGGGTGCTCTGGAATTTGGGGCATATATATTGAAGATTGTTATCTCTTCCTCTTGAAGTTTTCCCCTAACTAGTAGGTAGTGATCTTCTTTATCTCTTTGGATCATTCTTGGTTTGAAATTCACATTGTCTGCAAACAGGATTGCCACTCCTGCTTTTTTCTCTTTTCCTGTTGCATGAAGTATTGTTTTCCATCCCTTGACTTTCAGTCTATGAGTGTCCTTTTGGGTTAGATGGGTTTCTTGTAGACAGCATATGGTTGGTTGTTGTTTCTTGATCCATTCTGCCAGTCTGTTTCTTTTGATTGGTGAATTGAGGCCATTTACATTAATTGTTTTAACTGATATATTGGTTTATTGTTGACATGTTATCTTTCTGCTGTTGTGTCTTTAGCTTTCCTTTCTGTTTAATTGTCTGCCTTGCTTGATGGTTTTCTCCCGTGTGTATCTAGAATGTCTTTCAGTATTCTTTGTAGGTTTCCATTTGGTGTTCATGAAGTTCTTCATCTGTTCTTTGTCATGGAAGTATCTTATTTCTCCATCCATTTTGAAGGACAGTTATGCAGGGTTTGTCAGTCTGGGTTGGAAGTGGTTTTCCTTTAGGATCTGAAAGACTTCACTTCATGCTTTTCTTGATTTCATTGTTTGTGTTGAGAAGTCTGCCGTGATTCTGATAGGTTTTCCTTTATAGGTGATCTCTCTTTTCTCTCTAACAGTTTTTAGTATTCTAAACTTATGTTGGATTTCTGGGATGGTGATTATTATGTGTCTGGGTGTATTTTTATTTTGGTTATGGCTGTTTGGAGTTCTATATGCTTCAGTTACCCAGATGCCTGTTTCTCTTCTCATGTTTGGGAAGTTTTCAGCCATCAGTTCTGTAAATATCCTCTTGATATCATTTGGGCTGTCCCCTTCTTTTTCATTTATCCCTATTAATCTTATGTTATTTTTCTTTGCATCATCTTGCAGGTGTTGAATTGTTTTTTCCTGATTCTTTGTTATTTTTAATAGATCTTTTCTTTCCTGTTCACTGGCTTCTATCTTATCTTCGAGGTCTGAAATTCTGTCTTCACTTTCATTTAGGCTGTTTTTACAGCTTTCAATAGAATTTTTCATTTCCTGTGTATCCATTTGAATCTGCTTGATGCATTCTGTTTGTTTCTTATGTTTTTCTTTGAGGGATTCTATCTGTTTGGTTTGTTCCTGTAATTTTTTAGCTGTGTTTTCACTAGATGTGTTCACTATTTCTTTCACTGTTTTTATCAATTCTTCTTTTACCTGGGCAAGTATTTGTGGTTTGAATTTCTCCGTAGCTTTCCCCATTTGCATATTTATTTCATTTGTTATCATTTCAGATATTTCAGGTGTATGCCTTCTTTTTTCTTCTATGTACACAGCTTCTAAGCTTTCTTGGGGAGGGCTAGGGCTTTGAGCCTGCCTTGTGGTCTTTCCTTTTGTCATTTTTCTATATTTCCTTACTTTGAGTGGTGTTCCAAAGCTTTCTCTGCTTATGTGGCAAATTACCTCTTACACCCTCATTTCCTGGAGGGACAGTGGCTCCCCTACAGGCTCTTGGCTTCCTCACAGGGTCCTAACTCCCCTCTGTGGGCTCCTGGCTCCCTAAGTTGTAAGGTGAATGCTGGGTGTGGCCACCCCGGAGCCTGTGGAATCTCAGGCAGGCCAGGCCTCCGTGCTTTGTTCCAAGCAGGTCTCCAGGAGTTTCCCTCTGAGTGAAGGGCCTACAGGTCCCAATGAGTCAGGCCAGAATTTTGGTTTCTGAAAAGTTCCTGGTCTCAAACAGACCTGGCCAAGATGCCAGTCTCCACAATATTCCCAATCCAAACAGCCCAGGCCACTCTACGGTTCCGAGACTTTCGGGTCCCAAAGAGACAGGCCGAGATGCTGCTTTCTGGGAGACTTCCTTGTGGGTGAAGGGTGGGGCTATGGGCCCAAACAGACCTCGCCAAGATGCCGGTCTCCAGGCAGTTCCCTGTGGATGAAGGGCGGGTCTACTGGTCCCAAAGAGTCACGCCGTGATGCAGGTCTGCGCAGTCTTTTGATCCAAGCAGCCCAGGCCACTCTATGGGTCTGAGATTTTTGGGTCCCAAAGAGACAGCCCAAGATGCTGCTTTCTGGGAGACTTCCTGGTGGTGAAGGGCGGGCCTACGGGCCCAAACAGACCCAGCCCAGATGCTGATCTCCAGGCAGTTCCTTGTGGATGAAGGGCGGGCCTACCAGTCCCAAAGAGTTGTGCTGAGATGCAGGTTTGCAAAGACTTTCGATCCAAACAGCCCAGGCCACTCTACGGGTCCAATAATTTCGGGTCCCAAAGAGACAGCCGGAGATGCTGCTTTCTGGGAGACTTCCTAGGGGTGAAGGTCGGTGCTACGGCCTCAAACAGACCCGGCCCAGATGCCGATCTCCAGGCAGTTCCTTGTGGATGAAGGGCGGGCCTACCAGCCCCAAACAGTCGTGCCGAGATGCCTGTCTGCACAGACTTTCGATCCAAACAGCCCAGGACACTCTACGGGTCTGAGACTTTCGGGTCCCAAAGAGACAGTCCAAGATGCTGCTTTCTGGGAGACTTCCTGGGGGTGAAGGGCCCATTGATCATTTTCTATTATTCGGTTCACAAAGCCCTGTAGTTCTTTCACTATATGCATGGCTTTATACTATTTTGTTATGTTTGATATTGTTGTATTTGAAAGTATGCACAACTAAAGCAGAGTAAGTGATATGGTGATAGCTACTGTGGATGTCTGGTTTTCTTAATTTAAAGTACTGTGTTGCCTATGTTTTCCTGTTCTGATCTGCTCTGTACTGCCCTCTATTGTTTTATTCTCTTTGAAATAAAAAAAAGATACTATTGCTCGAGAAATGTCTAAACCTGTGTCCTATCTTAATTCTTCCTTTCTTAAAAGTAAATATATCCTAGGATTATCTTTTTCTCAAAAAATGTTTCTGCATGAAGGTTTGCTACACTAAAAAGAAAATTTAACAGAGCTTTTAATGGAAGGGAAAATAGGCTAAATTTTAATGTTGAGTTTCTTAATTGGGTTATATCATGTTTACATTTCTTGTGTGGAGTCCATTTTTAGACTGAGGAAAGATACTTATGTATAGCTCTCAGTTAATGTCAAAGTCTGAGACTATTTGTACAAACCAAATATTTTTCAATATCAATTAACTATGTAGAAACTTCCCTTTGATTCAACCATATGAGTATTATACTTAGTAATTTTTTTTAAAAGTAATCATTTTTCATGTTTATTGTTCATATTGGCTGTGCTTTAATAAAAGAGATGTTCTACTTTAATTTAAAAAAAAAAAGAAAGCTATCTATCAGAAAGTGCCTGAAATAGTGTCTCCACAACATGTGGGTTCTCTATCTTGAGTCTCTGTCCGAAAGTCAACTTAGTGGCTTCCTTGGTTGCAGGGAATGCAGTTGTCTGTAGGCAGTTTGGTTACCCTGCAGCCGTAGGGTCTAATCATTAGGAAAGTTAGGTGGCAGGCCTCTTCCAGGGTCATAGGTGATCCCATAACTCTCGGTCACATGCAATTGGAAAGGTTTGGGAAAGTCAAGGAGAGCAAGGACTGGAGTAATCACAAGAGCCTGTTTTAATTCATTGAAAGCTTGTTCTTTTAACTCAGACCAGGTTTTAAGTCCTGTGGATCTTCTCGGTTGTTGAAGACCTTTTAGGCTATCTCCACTCATTCTGAGAGTGCCTTAGCTTTGAATCTTTCTAGCCTCTAAAGTTTTTTTAAATATCTGGGGCTGACTGGGAGACAAACACGATATTTAGGGTGTGTCTATTCTCAGGTGCCTCTGGATTAATAGATGTATAGGAGGTGCTCCAAGAATGCACTTGGAGCCTTGTCAGGTCCCTTACTTACCTCTGTTTAGACAGATTAGTCTGCTTCTGAGCAGCTGCCTTAATATCATCCAAAGAAGTCTGGAAAAACCATAGGAGAGCCTCCTTACTTTGGATAGGGCAAGATAGGGGCCTGGGGCAGAAGCCCAGAAAAGTAGTGCTACAGCCAGCCAGGCTTGTGTCCATCAGGGAAGCCACACTGATGCCCGTGTTCTTGGCTCCAGAGAGCTGGAAGCCATCATTGCCCCCACCAAATGGCATGGACTTTGCCTTTGACTCTGGCTTTGGCTCCTCTTGGTCTCCACCTTCTCACTGTCTGTGCTCTTGCTGCTGGGCTGGGAGTCACTGGGCAGTAAATGATTAAAGTGCCATGCTCTAGCTGATTACTCAGTGCACAGTAAGGAGGAATGGGGGTTATCTATTCTCTGCAGTGGGTGCCTGGAGACATCTGGGCCTCAGATTTCAGCATGTAAGGGTACACAGCAGGTGCAGAGCCTACAGGCAGGGGAAAGTACCCCTCTCTGGGGGACTTGCTGAGTGGATGTCCATGGTGGTAGCAGCAGTGGCAGCTGCAGCGCTGTTGTTTTTCAGAGTTGAGGTAGAACTGCTAACACAAAGAGAGGTTAAAAGCCCCTTACAGACGTCAAGAGACTCTGAAAGCAAGCTATTTAAATTTACAAAACAGTTTGGAGCTTCCTTGGGTAAACAGGTCCACTGTTTACCCAGGAAGAGGCTCTCTGATGAAATTCCTGAAAATGGTTAAGAACACATAGCAGAGGCAACAAAAAGCAAAAGCAGACTGACCCAATCACATGAATAACAGACGAATAATGAACATTAAACCAGTGATAAACAAGATCAACAAAACAAAGACAGAGACTAACACACTGACACCAAGAACTAGTTTGACCTTATGGCAACAAGTTCCAGGCAACATCTGGGTCTGAGAACGAGTCCTGGAGATTTTTAATGTTATGTCCAATGTCTCCAAAGACTCCCAAGGGGCAACACAACAAAATCTAGAACAATCTTAGTGGTAAGGATCTGGACTGCTTGCTCTAAGTTAGCATCCATGGTTTTTGTTTGTCTTTGAAATATAGATTCCTTGGGATGAGGAATGTCTCTTGGCAGTCCACTTAAGGAATAGTTGCCTCAAAGAGAGTCTTGGATCCTATAATCCTGGATGAGCCCCTAGATAAGGTGGGTTCATGAACAATAATATAGGAATTCAAACAGCCAAATTGATAAATTTGGAATTTAATTAACAGATCCCTACCTCCATTTCCAGGTCCAAACAAATGGCCCCAAACTGGAAAGTTAAAGTGCTTTAAAAAGAAAGAATCACTAAAGAAATCCCGTTGGAAACAATTTAGCTGGGATCTTATATTAATTTTTTGTTGAAACCTGTATCCTGCTTCTTTTGTTGAGAAGGTTAATTTTTTTCCTGTGTGCACAGCTCATTCTGCTTTTCTCACGGGACTTATACTCTGAGTAATTTTCCATTTTCCTGGGACAAATACAGGGCTCTAGTTAAATGCAGGGCTCTAGATGCTGTCACTTATGCAAAGCTACAAAAAATTAAGTTATAATCAATAGTTTTATTGAAAAAATTTACTGTATAACCCACTATGACATAGATGTCAGAAAATAGAAAGAAACCTCAGCCCATGTCAGCACAACACCACCTGACCAGAGATATAAATGATGCTTGTTAGCTCTGTGCCTCAGGCCATTGATGGACATGCAAATCAACTACAGAGAAAACCCTCTTAACTTTCTCTCCTTTGCTGGGAAGTTGGTTCCTTATATCAGTGGGTTCTATGTACCCCATACTGATTCTGAGTGCCCCTGCAGGGAGATTTATGTCTGTACTTACATTTGCATCAAATCACTTTGTCTCTTGTACAGTAATAGGTGGCTATGTCCTTTGTGATGACAGAGTATATCTGAACAAAGAACCTGTTTCTGCCTGTGTCTCTGGAGATGGAGATGCCGCTCTAAAGGATGGGAGTAGCTAGTGCTAACATCAGAATATATGTAACCCATCCACTCCAGGCTCTTTCTGTTTGCTGATGGATCCAACTTCAATAGTAACCTGTGTGGTGATGCAGAATTCAGAGACTGTGCCAGTGAGAGACAGGGTCTGCAAGGGCTTCACCAGGCCAGGTCCAGACTCCTGCAGCTCCACCTGGGACAGGACACTTGGAAACAAGGGTAAAGTTCCTATGAGACAACTGCTTTGCTAATCTTCCCATGGAACCATGTCTGACATTTAGGACACTCACCATGGGGACCTGTCACCAGGCACAGGAGAAGATCCAGCAATTTCACATTCTAGGCCACACCTTTGCCTTCTTCAGAGATCTGAGGGGTACCTGAGGAAGGAGCTGTCATCTCCATTACCAAAGAGGGGAATTTGTGTCTAGATTTGGCAGACAAATTTGCATGAGTGAGGCCCCTTTCTTTTATGATGGTGAGGGACTGGCCAGGGTGTTTTTGGTCCTTGTGCTGCAGAGAGTAATCTTCTCCTTTGCACTTGCATGGTGTCTGTGTCTGTGATAGGCAGGAAGCTGCCTTCATGGGAGTGAATGAAGCAGAGCCATGACCCTTCCTTCTTGACTCCACTCTTCTTCCAGTCTTGCTCTGTTCCTGTTCTCAGATTGACTCTGCCCTCCCACATGGGCTCTGGTGCTGCTTCCACAGGATGAAGATGAGTACAGCTTCTTCCTCCTCTCCCCAGTCTCTTCCCTCCAGTGCCATCCGTGCTGCTGGAGAGTTCTCTTCACCACCACTAACGTTGTCAGGAGAGGTCCACATGCCTCCTGCTCTGAGATGTCCTGTGATCCAGGTCCCACTGACCAGAGTCCCCAGAGACTGGAGATTAGGATGTTTGCCCTGTGCTTCCCTCACAGAAAAAACTCACTTGGGGAAGGAAGAATGCAGTCTGTGTGTCCCTTTTCCACTTGACCTTGTGTAGGCCCAGGGTGTCATTTCCTTTCTAGGTTTCCATTCTCCTCTTGTTTCCTGGAGGTGATTCCTACATTCCAAGTAATTACCTAATTACACTTGTCCCTTTGTAAGCAATCATGCACTATAAACACTATGCTCTTGTTGACAATGTCCCTAAGATTGAAACTTATCTTTGACTATCCAATCTTTTTTTCAGCCAGAAGTGTGCCGTTCTTGTTCAATATTGGTGCATTGCGGATTCAGTGAAATGTTTTCCAGTACAATGCAGCAAGGACTCTCATGATTTTTTGTCACCCAGTTCCAAAGAAAATGCTTTACAGATTTTCTTGTTTTTAAATTTAGAAAGAAAAAAAACCACAACCAAATAAAACAGAAAAAAGAGTAGCAACAATACAGAATTACAAAGGAAAAAAAGAAAAGAACAAAAACCACTAAGAGATCACTAGTTGATATTACATACTGTCATCTTGGAAGTAGTTGTTCAAGTTACAAAACTAAAGTATATAAAGTAGACACTCAAACAGTGAGACTGTAAACAGTTCTCCTCAACAATCTAACAAAAACAGTAATATGGTCATCTCTCTTACCCAATTAAACATACATGCAGTTATACCCTTTAGAGCACTTTCTTTTGCTCTCTTTTTTACAGTTGCAATTATTTATTTTGGGTTGTATTACTCCTACAGTTCTTATTACTTTTTACACTAGAGACACAATGTGATATTTATAAATATGATTCTTATTTATTTCACTAATGAGAATAGCATCAAGTTTTCTCCATTTCCTTATGAAGGCCTCAAGGTCATCCTTCTTCATAGCTGAGCAATATTCCATTGTGTAAAAGTACCACAACTTTTTCATCCACTCTGCAGTTGATGGGCATCTTGGTTGTTTCCAAGATTTAGCTATTACAAATTGGGCTGCTCCAAATGTAGGTGTATATATCTCACTGTGATATGAACTTTTCAGTTCTTCTGGGAAAATACCCAGGAGGGGAATAGCTGGGTTGAATAGAGCTTCCAGTTCTAGTGTTCTGAGAATTCTCCACATTGATTTCCATAGTGGTCGCACCAGTCTATACTCCCACCAACAGTGGAGCAATGTTCCTTTTTCACCACAGCCTTGCCAACATTTGTTATCAGTTGATCTAGATGGCAGCTATTCTTTCTGGAGTGAGATGCTATCTCAATGTTGTTTTAATTTGTATTTCTTGAATGACCAGTGATGGTGAACATTTCTTCATGTATTTATTTTCCATTTGAGTATGTTCATATGAGAACTGTGTGTGCATCTCAGATACCCATTTTTGGAGAGGGTCTTTGAATTTGGGGGGCTTGATGTTTTTCAATTCTTTATATGTTCTTGATATAAATCCTTTATCTGAAGTGTTGCTGGCTAGAATTCTTTCCCATTCTGTGTGTTTTCTTTTCACTCTGGTGTTGATTTCTTTTGAAGTGCAGAAACTTTTCAATAATATGAGACCCCAGTTGTTGATTCTCTGAAGTGTTTCCCATGCAATTTGTGTTTTGTTCATGAATTCTCTGCCTACCCCTATGTCTCCAAATTTTCTAGCTATCCTATCTTCTAGTAGATTTAGTGTTTCTGTTTTAATGTTTAGGTCTTTGATACACTTAGACATTAGTCTTTTGCATGGTGATAGGCACAGATCTAGTTTCAGTCTTTTGCATGTGGAGAGCCAATTTTTGCAACACCATTTATTAAAGAGGCTATCTTTCTTCCAGTGAACATGTTTAGCCCCTTTGTCTAATATCATGTAGTTGAGTGTCTTTGTACTTATACTTGCATCTTTTAATCTGTTCCAATGATCCTCAGGTTTATTTCTTTGCCAGTACCATGCTTATTTTATCACTGCGGCTTTGTAGCACAGCTTCAAGCCAGGAATTGGGATGCCTCCTGCCTTGCCTTTATTTCCCAGAATTGCCTTTGCTATTCTAGGTTTCTTCTGTTTCCAAATGAATTTTTTGAAGTGTTTTCTCTAGATCTGGGAGGTATGTCAATGGTATTTTGATTGGGATTGCATTAAATATGTATCAAAGTTTGGGGAGTATGCCCATTTTCAGGATGGTAGTTCCTCCTAGCCAAGAGCATGGAACATCTTTCCATTTTCTAATATCCTCTTCAATCTCCTTTTTAGCATAGCATAATTTCCAGTATATAGGTCTTTTACATTTTTAGTTAAGTTGATTCTTAAGTATTTAATTTTTTAGATGTTATTGTGAAGTATGATATTTCCATAATTTCTCTCTCAGTGAGTTTCTTGTTTGTGTACAGGAATGCTATTGATTTTTGCGCATTGACTTTGTATCCAGCTACACTGCTGATTTTATTTATTACCTCTTGTAGTCTTTTAATGGAGTTTTTTGTGTCTTCTATATAGAGTATCATGTCATTTGCCAATAGTGATAATTTAACTTCTTCCTTTCCTATCGTTATTCCTCTTCTTTCTCTTGTCTGATTGCCCTGGCTAGTGTTTCCAGAACTATATTGAATAGGAGTGGTGATAGTGGGCATTCTTGTCTAGTTTCTGATTTTAAAGTGAAAGTTTTCAGTTTTTGTCCATTTAGTATAATATTGGCTGTTGGTTTGTCATAGATGGGCTTTATAAGGTTGAGGTAGATACCATGTTTTCCAAGTGTCTGAAGAGTTTTTATCATGAACATATGTTGGATCTTATCACAAGCTTTTTCTGCATCTATTGAGCTGATCAAGTGATTTTTCTTTGTGGCTCTGTTGATGTGGTGTATTGCATTTATTGATTTGCATATGTTAAACCATCCCTGAATTCCTAGAATGAACCCGACTTGGTCATGGTATATAATCTTCTTGATGATTTGCTGCATTATATTTGCCTTTTTTTTAACTGAGAATCTTTGCATCTATGTTCATTAGTGAGATTCGCCTCTAGTTCTCCTTTTTTGGTTCGGGCTTTTTCTCTGTTTTTTTTTTTTATCAGAGTAATACTTGCCTCTAGGAATATTTTAGGGAGGATTGCTTTCTTTTCAATTTCTTTGAAGAGTTTAAAGAGTATTGGCATCAAGTCTTCTCTAAATTTCTTATAGAATTCAGCTGTGAATCCATCAGGACCTGGACTTTTCTTTATTGGTAAGTTTTTATAACTACATTTTCAATTTCAATAGCTGATATTGGGTTATTAAAAATTGCTATATCTTCTTGGTTGAGCTTTTGTAGTTCATTATGTTTCTAGAAATCTGTCCATTTCCTCTGTGTTTTCCTCTCTATGTGAGTGGAGATTTTCAAAGTAGGTACTCATGATCTTTTGAATTTCAATGGGATCTGTAGTAATTTCCCCTTTTCAGTCCCTATTGCATAAATTTGGCTTTTTTCTTTCTTTTTGTTTATAAGGTTAGCTAGAGGTCAGTCAATTTTGTTTATTCTCTCAAAAAACCAGCTTTTGGATTCATTAATTCTTTGTATTGTTTTTTTAGTTTCAGTTGCATTGATTTCTGCTCTAATTTTACTATTTCCTCTCTTCTATGAGCTTTAGATTTAACTTGCTCTTCTTTTTCTAGAAGCTTGAGATGAAGAATTAGATTGTTTATTTGTGCTCTTTCTGTTTTCTTGATATGACAATTTATTGCTATGTGTTTACCTGTTAAGACTGCTTTCATTACGTCCCATAGGTTACAGTAGGTTGTTTCTGCATTTTCATTGAATTGTAGGTATTGCATTATTTCCTCTTTAATTTCCTATGCAGCCCACTGGTTGTTCAAAAGGTTGTTATTTAACTTCCATGTATTCATGTCAGTGTTGCAATTTCTTTTGCCATTAATTTCCATTTTCAGTGTGCTTTGGTCAGATAGTATGCATGGGATAATTTCAATACCTTTGCATTTACTTAAGAATGTTTTCTGGGATAATATATGGTCAATTTTGGATAAGTCCCATGGGCAGCTGAGAAGAATGTGTATTCTGATGTGGTTGGATGGAACACTCTGTAAACATTTATTAAGTCCAATTGCTCACAGGTGTGATTCAGTTCTATTATTTTTTTGCTGATTTTTCTAGTTGATCTATGTCTTTGTGACAGTGGGATGTTAAGGTCACCTGTAATAATTGTGTTCTTGTGTGTTTCATTTTTCATGTCCTTTAGTATCTGTCTTATATAGTTTGGTGCTCCTGTGTTTGGTGCATATGTATTTATAATTTTTAGTTCTTCATCTTGAATTTTTCCACTTACAAGTATGTAGTGACCTTCTTTGTCTCTTAATCATTTTAGGTTTGAAGTTCACATTGTCTGCAAATAGAATAGTTACCCCTCCTTTTTTCTTGGTTCCTGTTGCATGGAATACTGTTTTCCATCCTTTGACTTTTAATCTATGAGTTTCTTTTTGAGTCAGATGCATTTCTTATATATAGCATATTGTGGGATCCTGTTTCTTGATCCATTCTGTCAACCTGTTTCTTTTGACATGTGAATTGAGCCCATTTACATTTATGGATATCACTGATATGTACCGGCTTGACTTTGCCATGTTGTGTTACTGTTGTTAGTTTCTTGCTTTTCTCCCTTGCTTACTTTCTTGTCCAGCCTGGTGATTTCTTTCTGTTGTTGTCCTATAGATTGTGGTCACTTTTATCTATGTCTTGGATATCCTTTGGCACTCTTTCTAAGGTTGGTTTGTTGAGTATGAATTTCTTTAGTTGTTCTTTGTCATAGAAGTATCTTGTTGCTCCATTAAATTTGAAAGACAATTTTTCTGTGTATGTAAGTGTGGGTTGAAAGTTGTTTTCTTTTAGGGCTTGAAATACCTCACTCCAAGCTCTTCTTCACCTGAATGTTAGTGCTGAGATGTCTGCTGTGATTCTAGTAGGCTTTCCTTGATAGTGGAGTTGTGTCTTTTCTCTAACAGCTTTTAGTATTCTGTTTTTATGCTATATGTCTGTGATCTTAATTAATATATGTCTGGGTGTAGGTTTATGTTGATGGTGTCTGTGTGGCATTCTATATGCCTCATCTATTTGTATATCAGAATTTTCCCTCAAGTTTGTTAAATTTCCTGCCATTATTTCTGTGAATAGCTTAGCTATATCCTTTGCACTGCCTTCTGCCTCCTCACTAATGCCTATTACTTTAACATTGTTTCTCCTAGCAGTATCTTGTAGCTGTTGGATTGTCATTTCATGCTGCTTTGTTGTTTTTATAAGTTCTGTCCTTTCAAGATCACTATCTGCAAACCTGTCCTCAAGGTTTGAGATTCTATACTCAGCTTCATTTAAACAGCTTTGCAGGCTTCCAATACAATTTTTTGGTTCTTGCATATCTGTTTCAATTTGCTTCATAGATTTTGCTTGTTTTCTGCATTGTTCATTCAAAGTTTCAATCAATTTCCCATGCTACTCTAGTTTCTTATCTATTTCCTGTCTAGCTATGTTGAGCAGCTCATTTACTAAGATTGTTAATTTTGTCTTTACATAAGGCGTTATTTTTCATTTGAGTTCCTCCATAGCCTCATGAATTTGTTTCTTTACTTCATTTGCCATCTTTTCAGAGATTTCTGGTGTATGAAATTTAGGGTCCTCTATTTCATTATTGCCTGCACTTGCTCCTGATGGACTAGATGTTCGAGATTGCATTTTACCTTTTCATTTAGTCATTTTCACCTTTTGGGTAAATTTCTGGTGTTTCTATTCCAACAGTCACAAGTTTCTGCAGTGTGTGCTTCAGGGTTCTACTGTGTGGTTGATGTTTGTCAAATTGCTGTGTACCACAATGAAGAAGAGTTTAAGTCTCCTGAATTCCTCCTACCGTGCCTGTTGGGTGAGTCCTATATTCTTTCTGTGCTAACTCACCCAGAGGTACTGATGTAGGGAAGCTCTTAGCTCCTCCTGTTGTTATATCTTCAGATTGTGGCAGGTAACCTGATATCCCTGGATATAGTGTTTGTGTCAGCTGAGGCCTTACTGTGTCACTTGGGGTCTCATATGTTTATTTAATTTCCTCTAAATTGGGGGGTGTGATATTGGCATACTCCTCAACCTATATGATGTTCTCTGTGTGGGGAGAGGGGAATACTTACTCTCTTGCCATGTTAGCCAAGGTCTTACACTTGGAGAGAGTTTTACTTCCACACCTATTTACTCACTGCAGGCCTCTATTTTATGGGGCAAACTCACCACACTGACTGAAGCTTGATGGGACTCTTCTGTTTGGGTGAGGGGTTCCAGAGCCTCTCATCGAGCCAGCATGGACATCCACTGTAGTCCAGTATTCCTAGTGGAAGATAGGGTCCAGCTGATGTGGTCTCAGGCAGCTCACATCCTCTGCAACCAGTCTCCCAGATGTTCTTTGCATGTGAAGGGTGGGTCTAGCTTTCCCCAGCAGCCTTGCAGAGCACTGTCCCACAATATTCCCTGAGGGCAAAGGGCAACCTAGCTGACCCAGAGGCCCCAGAGAGCACTGGTCCTGAGATGTTCTCGGCAGCCAAAGGGCAGGCCTAGCTCACCTGGTGGCCACAGAGTACACCAGCCCCAATATGGCCTCTGCAGGTGAAGGGTGGGCCTAGCTGGCCTGGCAGCCAGGGAGACTGCCAGTCTGGATATGGTGTCTGTGGATGAAGGGTGGGTCTAGCTGGCCCAGTGCCCACAGAGAGCACCAGTCCCAAGATGGTCTCTGTGGGCAAAGAGTAGTACTAGCTCACTTTACAGATTTTCTAATGTCACCACAAACAGAGGGAATCTCCCAGTGTCATTAATTAGATCTCCTTAAAGAATTTCTGTATGAGCTCACATCCTTATCAATTCATGTCTGAGTCAGGAAAGTGGGGCTGAGGATTCCTGAGTGAGTCATGATGGAGAGCAGAGCCCAGCTCCATCCCTCCTCACTGGGAGGCCCTAAGCATGGGAACTGCATATTTTGACCACCAGTGTGAAGAGGCACAAATTCTGGATGCAGGGGTCACGCTTCTTGTGACCTCTCCAGCAGGGAGACACAAGTGTCCTATGTCATCACCACTGCCATCCGTGCTACTTGTCTACTTTGGAAAGGGAAAAGCCCCATGGAACACTCACCTGTGATCCACAAGACACCTGATTTGCTGTGCTATTGTGTCACACCTGTGACTGGAATGAGTCTCAGCCCCTCAGTGCACTGTCTTTCAATGCATTGACTGATCTTCATCCATGTCCTCTGGCATTATTTCTCCATGTCATTTTATGGACATAGACTTTAATCTAACATATTTCACTCTGTGAATTTACTTTTTTAGATTTTTCATTAGTATATATTTTCAGGATATAATGATTGAATTTATCATCTTAGATAACACAATGTGCTCTTGTACCTTTTTTTACCCTCCCTTATGCTACTCATAATCTGATGGCCTGAATGCAGGTAACAGTCAAGTCCAGAGTAGTAAGGAGAAATACATTAACAGGTTGCACATGGACCCTCAGAGTAGGATCTGGACAAGCAGGTCGAGATGTTCTGAGTCCAAGCAGGAAAGCACTGACCCTGACATCCAGAAGTAGGCGAGGTTATTACACTCTGGGTAGGCACTGCTTCTGATCATTGATCCTGGATCCCTCTACCTTGGTGTTCTTAGGTGACTCTTAGAGTTACTCCTGCATTCACAGTCCTGATATCTGTTCTGAATTGCATAGTTTTGATGGAATTGTAGGAAGATTACATGTATTCCATCGAGAGAAGAATAAAGGTTCAGTTATGAATAAGCTCTTGTGGTGAGGAGGGGGTCACAGGCTCTGTAAAATCTTTGGAAGGTCAGTGAAGATTTGGTCACTAAGGTTAGAAAAGTGCATGTTTCCTTTGTGTGGTTAGTTATGGACAAGCATTGCCTGTACTCTACATTGTATTACATTTCTGGTGGGAAGATCCAACAATTAACAGACACTGACACATGAAGAGGAAGAGGAAAATACCTGGAAGGAATCAGAGAACAGGAAGTTGATAACTAGGGATTAAGACAGTGGTGGAGTCTATGCTTAGGACGTGAGGATGGTTCACTGATGGATTTTCCCCTCAATGATGAGATGAGAGCATAAAATAAGGGTGGAAGGTGAACTCTGTGAAACACATATGAGAAGAAATGAGGCTTGTAACTGTCAGGTTAGGAATGCAGAGACACAGCGACACAGAGGTGTGACAGTGTTGCTGAATAAAGCTCAGCTGAGGTCAGTCATGAGATGAACACTCAGGAGCTCCATGTTCCTCCCAGTTCCATTCACTACTTTTCTTTGAAACACAATTTACATTAATTCTAGATTTGAACTCTTACTTGAGTCAGGTTTCTAAGGACTCAATTTGCAAATGATACCTGCACAATCATGACTGAACACAGAATAACAGAGAAGAAAGAAACAGAAAAAACCCCATAAAACATTTCAGATTTTCTGGGATCTGCAAGAAGCTGTAATTCAGAAGGTGCAATGGAGAGGATCAGACTCCATCTCAGGGAAGGGCATATTCTCAAAGATGTCCGAGTCCTGGGTGGGAAACAATAGATGCCCCTGAGACATAACATCAACAACATGAATTTTCAGTCCTTAACCATGGGGCACAACAGTGAGGATGCTGGACCAGGTGAGGAGCAGAGCAGGGGTGGAGATGCCTCAGCCTCTGTGGATGAGTGTGAGGGTTATTTCTTTGGTCACATCTGAAAGATGGGGACTGTGTGTGAGAATCTCAGCTCCACTCTGCCTTCAGGAGCCAGGGATGTACGTGCAAGTGATTTTGTGCTGTTCACTATGTACCTGGTCATAGTAAACCAATGATAATAGTGATATTAGTAAGTATTGGGGAATATTTGATTGTTTTAGAAAAATTTACAAATACAGGTGTGGCTGTTAAACACAGAATTGAGAAAATTAAAACGCATCAAATAGACTCATGTTTTATTCACTTAAGATAAAAATGAACACTATGAGAATGAAGAGTTTCACCTCCTCTATTCTCCACTGTTTTCCTGATAGACTGAAAACTGAGATGAGTAAGAAAGAGACGACACTTACCGGAGAACAGAGAAGTGGTGAGTAGCAGAGGAAGAACCACTCCACATCTGCTGTCTAGACCCAGGACTACAGTAACACCAGGGAGAGCAGAAGGATAGAGGTTGGGCCCATGGACACGGGCAGGCTTGGACCTATGGGTGGAAACCCTTGGAGACAGAGAATTCAGGAACCTAGCAAGAATAGGAGAGCTGGGAGAGGTGGCCTGGCCAGATGAGTAAAAACGTCAGGAGGCAGGGCAGTCCCCACACTGCACGCGCTGGTGGAGGCCCTGTCAGCCAGGGAGAAGCAGCAAGGAAGCTGTGTGGCCTCCCCTCTCCTACCCACCAGTAACACACACATAAGCAATGGGACCCAGCCCAGGCTGAGATGTTACTAACTGAAGTAAGGCAGCGACCTGACATTAAACTGTTTGATTGACTTTGCAAGCCTGGGGCCGTGAGCTTGAGGAACCAATTGGAGGATGAGATTATGCATTATAGTGACGATGGTGAGTTTCCTACTGTCCTATCACTGTTTGGTTTTGTTTACAGTTCTATTTTCCTTCTTTAAGATAAAAAATTAAAAAAACAGAAAACAAAAGAGGTGAGAGAGAGAGAGAGAGAGAGAGAGAGAGAGAGAGAGAGAGAGAGAGAGAAATGGGGGTTAAGATACAGAATAGTGTTGCTGTATTTTATAAATTTTATCATTTGTAAGATGCAAATGAAAGGCACAGTACCAAGTCCTGCTCAGCCTTCTTGTCTAGAAAGAGCACACCAAGGTCCACATACAGTGCCTTGAGTCAACTCAGGCTTTCCCTGTTTTTCCTCCCCTCAGCTCAGGGCTGCTGATGGTGCTGGGACTGAGCCTGGGGACCAGGTTTCCTGAGGCAGCCAAGGAGAGGTGAGAGCTCTGTGTTCTCATCTACCATGGAGAGGGATGGGAAGGATTTAAGTACCTAACGTGAAGCATTTATTGCTGCGTGAGCAGGTCCTCATTACTCATACTAAACCAGCAGACCCACTTTAGATGATGAGGATATGAAACCGAACAGAAAATGAACTTCACTAAATGCACAGGTTACTTTGAGATGGGTGCAAGTTTTGTTTGCCCATAAGTAAAATTGATAGAAAATGAAAAAAACTCAGTCCTTTTTATGTACTCATGGAATTACAGTTAACAGAGAATTTTTCCTTGAACTTGGATATTTCACTGTGGGTTGATTCAGGACCTAAGACACAAATACAGAAGGGAACCCCAGAGACCCCAGGAAGCCCACCCTGCTCTGCTTCCTTCTCGGCACCTGCTGCAGGGGCCCTGCTGATTCTCCATGGATCACAGCGACCCCTGTTGGATATGAGCATGCCTACAGGGACGTTTTTGTCTGGGCTCACACCAATTTTACCTCACTGTTTCTCTCACTCTGTAATACAGGGCCCTGTCCTCGGGACTCAGGCTGCTCATCTGCAGATATGGCATGTTCTTGCCATTATCTTTGGACATAGTGAATAAGCCCTTCAGGTAAGCTGCGTAGTATGTACTACCACCATCATTACTGATGTATGAGATCCACTCCAGCCTTTTCCCTGGAGCCTGGCAGATCCAGCTCATCCAGTAATTACTGAAGGTGAATCCTGAGGTCACACTGGTGAATCTCAGGAGTGCCCTAGGCTGCAAGAAGCCTCCCCAGGACTCCACCAGCTGCTTCTCACACAGGACACCTGCAAAGAGAGAGACTTTCTGCTCAGAAAACTGTTATAGAGGTCCACTGTTTATCGTAGTCAGGTCCACTTCTCTGTTTCATATCCTTTGTTATCAATAATTTACCTCTAAGAAGTGCAAACAGGAAAATACAACTCAGCCCAAACTGCATGTTGAGCTGTCTGTTCTCATTCCTGATTACTGAGTGGGAACAGTTGGGCACCAGGGCTGGGCTCCTCTGCAGAGCTGTAGGGTGAGGGCTGCTCTGGTTTTCATGAGCACAGGGAGGCCCTATTTGCATGGCCTCTTGCTATATAGACAGCTCTGGGCATGCGAAACTCAGAGAGGGAAGAGCTCATTTCTGATGTTAATGTTCAGAGAATGTTTGTTAACACGATGTTATTCAAGACAACATAAACAATTCTTATGAGATGAATTCTTGCTCTTTATCTCTTTGTCTATTTTTATTTTGCATGTACCCATAACATGCATATTTGTATTTGTCTGCTTTGGAAAGATGTAAAATTTTCAAATTGTTGAGAACCGTTTTGTTCCTACAGGAAAGCTGATGTGCTGTAAATATCCTCCCCATGGTCTGGGCCTATCCTCTCCTAAGCTGTGAACAAACTGCTTCCTTTCCAGGTCCTGGACAGAGGGCACACACCTGGGTTGACTCTTCCCTACTTCCTACAGGGAGAACATGTGTGACTTTGCTGCATTCTTCTGTCTCCTGAGAAAAATCAGAACTTTTGTCCATGTGGATGCCTGTTACTGAGTCTCTTATCTTCACCTCTCACTGACTCTCTCACTCTTTCTCTGTGTTGAGACTTTCTTTGTTGTGATAGCTCCATCAGATGTAACACATAAACTTCCCATGGAAAAAATGTGCACCTCAGAAGTATTAAAACACAGAAACACTTGTACAACCACACACACACACACACACACACACACACACACACACACACACAAAGTAGTGAACTCACGCCTCATCCTCAGTGTGTCCTGACACCTCTGCAGTCCCTCCCTCCCATGCTTCCCTCCTGCATCCCATCTCCACCTAGCTCATGACCATGTTCAGGTTGCTTTGCATTAACTTTCCTGTTTCAATTTTATACTACAAGCACATGCCCTATAATGCTCGTCATGTTTAACACAGAATATTTATTTGAAATATCTATATATGATTGTGTGAGTCAGCATTCACAGGTATTTATGCTGATTTAAATATATGAAATATATTTGTATGCAGATTACAAATACATGAAAATAAATCTGGGGATACAGCTCAGTGCTAGACTATTTGCCTATTGGTTCTGAAGACTTTTCATCCCCAGTAAGACAAAAATAATCAGAAAGTTAGTGGTCAAACACTTCATATTAATTCATCAGTTAATCTGTTAATGCTCATTTAAGTGTTCTAAGCTTCTGGTTATTACAAAGACATCTGATCATCATGTTGAAGACATGTGTAGACACATGACAAAAGTTGTTTTTTACTAAGAAAAAGCAAAACCATAAACAAAAACTAGATTAACATTATGACAATTTGTAAGCACATTAAAAGAATGAAATTAAAATGCTATAAAAATGTGAAATTTGAGGATATCAGGCTTACATAATAAACAGAAGGATACCTTATCCACCTGAGACAGAAGTCATCTTAGACCATGTGACCAGTTGATTCACCTAGAAGTAATTCCTGAATTACTAAAGTTTGCTGAAGTATCAGAGTGTTAGCACGACAGATGCACAAATTTAGAGGGTGAGTATGTCTATGACGGCCACTGTAAAAATACCCCACAAGAAACAGCTTACAGGAAATACATGTTTTCCTCACATTTCTGAACCCTAAAGTTCAAGAACAGGGAGTGGCAGAGCTGGTGTCTGGCAGGAGGCAGCTGTGTGCTACAACCCTTGTCTAGTTTCTGCACCCTCAGGTGACAGACAAGATGCACACTGGGTCCCACCATTGCAGGGAGGAAAAACTAGACTCTGATCTCAAGAGCCCTTATTTCATCTGTGATCTCCTGTCTCTTCCAGGCAAATTTCTCAAAAAAGACTCCACGTGGTAATAACGTCCTCCAGGAGGCGCACGATCTCCCATAAGGAAACACTGAGATCCCAGGCTCTCAGACCCCAGCTCTCAATCCTCTCCTCCATCCTCCTTTTCTCTCTCACTGAAGTCATTTTATTCTTTCCTAATAGCTTCAAAGCTTTCAATCTCTCTAGTACCAAATTAAAAGTCTGATGTAAATGCCCTCTAAATAAATGATGGGTGACATTTTGTGGCTGGTACTTCTCTATTTGTATTTCTGAAATTAAACAATTTAGGTGCTTCCTGAATACAGCTGTGGGCATGGCATGGGGTGGACATTCCCAATAAAAGTGCAGAAAGGAAAACAAAAGCAACATCAATCAAACCCAACGAGACCCACATTTCCCCTTAGTGACCCAGAGTCACGTTCCTTGTTTCTGCTCACTGTGACTTCATGTCACAGTTTGACAGGGTCCTGGCATCCCCATCCCCAGGTATTGAGGGTGCAGCTGTGACAAGGGTCCATTCAGATGGGCGCTGAAACCTGAAGTGTCCCGCACCCGCTTTTTATGATGACAGCTCTGCAGGTCGGGGTCTTGCAACAAAGGAGACCACACACATGTGCGAGGTGACGCACTTGGAGGCTTCTCTGCACTGGCTACAGCCTCACACTCGTGCCAGCGTCGCCTTGGCAGAGGCCCTGCAGTTTCCTCTCTTCTGCAGGACTCACAGCCTGCACACGAGGGGGTCTGGGTCTTGCTCTGACAGCCAGATGGCGATGTTGGTGCCCATAGCTCTTGAACTATGCACACGTGAAGAGCGAGCATCCCATGCACACACGAGCACATGTTGCCTGCACACCCCACAGTGCCGTTATGGTGGCCCACACTGTTATGGAACACACGGGAGCTTCATGTGTGGTGACTGAGGGAGGTGGTTCCAAAATATTTCTGACTGAAGCCTGAGGAAACCCCAAGAAATGAGACTTGAGGTCACATCTTCTATGTGTGATGTTCTCAAGTCCCTGCTCTCAGTCCCTGCTCTCATCTTGTGGTGGAAGTGGAAGATTCTAAATCCACTGTGGATCATTTCTCTATTTTCCTGTGGAGCAGCCTCTGGCTTCTCTCTATCTATGGTGCTCGCTTTATCACAGGCTCCCTTTACCTGACCTCAGTGTTGACACTAGTAAACTTTGTGTGCAGAATTGAAAACATACCACAGTAATATATCTGCACCCATGTTTATAGCAGCAGTGTTCATAATAGCCAGATCTTGGAAACAACATAAATGCCAATCTACTGAAGAATGAATAAAATGATGTATTTTTATACAATGGAGTACTACTCAGCCATAAAGAAGAATAACCAGGCCCCTTCTTTTTGGTACCAGGGATTGAACTCATGACCCTGTGCTTGACAGGCAGGCACTTAAGCCATTGAGCTAAATCCCTGGTGCCACTTTTTAAGTAAATGGATGCAAATTGAGAATATAATCATTAGTGAAATAAGATCCATATGTGTAAATATCATACTGTTTAGTATGACAAGCTGAAAGAAAAAACATATGTGTGTGTGTATTTGCGTGTGTGTGTGTGTGTGTGTGTATGTATATGTGAATAAAAATAGTTCAGATAGTTATACTAATAATTTCTCTGAGTTAGCTGAAGGGAAAGATTTGTGCTGGTATTGTTTGGATGATTGAATGCAGATGTCTTGCGCTCTGCATGAAAGATTTGGGGATGACAGTTCACAATGTGTGTAACACCCTGATGGATATGTTGTGTAATTTTGTTGTTTTCGCCTTCTTCTGCTTCTTCATCTATTTCTTCTTCTTCTTCTTCTTCTTCTTCTTCTTCTTCTTCTTCTTCTTCTTCTTCTTCTTCTTCTTCTTCTTCTTCTTCTTCTTCTTCTTC
>PVJX010029043.1:0-23289 GCA_004027295.1 Dolichotis patagonum | reverse complement strand
ACAATGTCCAAAGAACAATCTATACATGGGCCAAAGTGCTGAGGTTGGAAAACTTCACCATAGTGAAACCCTCGGGGCAGGAATGAATTCTCCACGTAGTACTCAAGGTTTAGTATCTAAGGACCTCAGGTCCACGGAGGAGGGAGAAGACACGGCGTGCTAACCAACCCATCCCCACCGCAGTGGGGCTCTGTCAGGCACCAGAGACTGGTACACATTTGTGCATTTGCTCATCACCAATCACCTACTGTGCCCCACATCGGAGGCAGGGCGGAGTGGTGAGCCACACGGGCAGGGAGTCACAGGAGTAAGGACACTTCCGGGGTCTGGGACAAAGCCAAGATGGTGTCAGTTTCTCAGTGATTATGTGTGAATTGACCTTGGCATCAATCTCAACAGGCACTGAGGCCCACCAAAGACCTCTCTGACCAGGACCCACCTCCAGTCTCCAGGTCATGGAAATTGGGATCCAGGCCTCGATCCAGCAGCTTAACCAGCTTTTCCACAGACCGATGTTGAGTATGATCCATGAACTTCTTCAGATTGGTCTAGACAGGAACAGAAACGATTTGTAAGAATCGTTCCCACAGGCCAAGGGCAAGTTTTCCCTCCTGGTGCACTGGCTTCATTCACATCCAGCCACTGTGCCCCCAGGCTTACCTAGCAGCAGTGGCTCAGGGGCACTTGGCCAAGGCTCTGGGACCAACCTACATGAAGGTTTCAGAAACCCCTCACTGTTGACCACCTTTGGGCCATGGCTTGTTGTTTTGTGTCCTCCAAAATTCACACATTGAAGCAAATTCCCAATGGAGGTGGGGCTTTGGGAGGTAAATAGATCATGAGGGTGGAGCCCCAACAAATGGGATTTGTGCCCTTATAAAAGGGACTCCACAGAGTTCCCAGCCCCTTCTACCACCTGAGGACAATGAGAAGATGCCTCCATAAGCCATGGGGAGAGCCTTCCCAGACATCAAGTCTGCCACCCCAGACATCAGCAGATGTCTGTGCTTTGTGAAGTACCCTAAATTTTCTATTACAGCAGCAGAAACAGATTAAACTTTATTGAGAGATACAGGATGTTCTTTTGCTATTGGATCACTGGGACTGGAACGGCTAGGAAAATCGGCAGCTTCTAGGACCCACTCAGGTTCTTTCCCCAGAAACCAGGCTGAGGCTCTGGTCCCTAAAAACATTAGCTATGCTGCAAAGCAAATGGGACTATGATTCACTCAGCTGAGATGACTTCCTGGTTACCCCGGGCCACAAAGGGGCATTGCTGCCTCATGCGATCTCCCTGGTCAGGTCACTGGCCTTTTGTAGAGAGGGACTTTCTCTCAGCATTGCCTGCCGCATCAGTTTGGAGGGGGCTGGTTCTTGCTGGTGAGCAGGTCCTGGGCTTCTGGGTCTGGGCTACAAGATGCTATGACCTCTGATGAGTCTAGTGCTTCTCACAGGCTCAGCGTTTGTCCTTCTCTGCAGCTCTCCCAAAACACGGATGGGAACAACAGTGGCTCACCATACAGACCCCTATTTCCTGCTACTGGCTGTATTTTCACCTCAATGTCTTCCGCATAGTTCAGAACCACAACAAATCCCCCGAAACCCAGGGTGCCACTTAAAACCTGGGCTGTCATTTAATGATATTCTTGAAATTCACAAACACAGTTTTATCTATGCATCAAAGGGTAATTTTTCAAAAATATCAAGCATCAAGATAGTATGATTCCAGAGATGAGGCAGGGGACAGAAGAGCTGGGGCATTTTGTGCCAGGAAGAGGTCAGCGCATCAAAGAGTAGGAGCACTGGACAGAGGGTAGGGAGCTGGGCAGAAAGCCAGTCACGACTGCAGCACAAAAGCAAAACTGATGATGATGTGTTAGACTCCACAGAACACAGTAAAGATCCTTGTGTCCAGACCTGGCTGCAATGGCATAGAGCTAGAATCCCAGAACGCTAGGAGGCTGAGGCAGGAGGATCACAAGTTTGAGCCCAGCCTGAACAATTTAGTGATGTAATAAGAATCTGTCTCACAATAACTTTTTTGTAAAGAAGCTGGGAATGTAGCTTGGTATGAAGGGCAACAGGAAGCCTCTCTGACTCACACAGCAACCCTGGCAAGGAGTAGGCTATGCATGACACCAACCCCCCTAGCTGCCCAGCTGGGTGGCACTCTGGGCACAATGGCCCACAGTGCATTCAGCTAGGAAATGAGTTCCCGAGGCAACACCGTGCCTCCCTCCCATTACTCACCTATACATTTCCCCCAGTGTCACTCATGTTAACGCACCTTAGTAAGGTCTGTGCTGATGTGACAACCACGGGAAACTCTCACAGTGCTCACGTAGGCCCCTTCCCTCCATCACTCCATGTGTCCAAAGTCCATATTTTTCAGAGACACTGTTTTTGAACCTCCCTGGAGCGTCCAGGAAGATTAGCAACCCTTGTCCCAGTCCCCCAGTGGCTTTGCTGCCTCCTGGATGGCTGGTTCTCTGGCAACCTGCATGTGTCACAAGGCCTGTCCACCATCCACTCAACCTCTCCCACACCAACCAGGAAGAAGAGACTCCAAAGATACAACAGGGGGAAAAAAACTGGCAAGAATATGATCGCAGCTGTTCCCTGCATACCTTTGTGTGGAGCTTGGCCAGTTGCTTCTCATCTAGAGTGGACTGTTTATACACCCGCTTCTTGTATCGAAACTGGCACAGAAACAGAAAAGCGAAAGACAAACAGGTTAGTACTTGATGTGCTCTTCCCCTGGGCTGCTTCCCTGCAGAAGGGATCTTAGCAGCAAACCTGAGTATTAGACAAACTACGCGTGTTTGTACTGCAGAGCACACGGCATCCTGGGAACGAGCTTTCCCAGCTAAGAGGGCAAGTCAGTCCCTGGCGTGGGAACCCACATGCTCTTCGTGCAGCACATCCAGCAGGTGAGCAACAGCCTCAAACACCACGGCTTTCATCCTTCTGCTTTTGTGGGAACCCGCAGGAGCAGCCTGCTCCCGGGGAGGCCCCTGCCCCACCCCCATGTGCCTAGGACTTTGGGGACCCTCTGCATTCCCTCAAAACAGCAGCACCTCCTTTGAACTGGAAATCACGCTACAGAGTCAAACAGCCTGCTTATTTAGATGTGGTGGCAACACCTGAGAAGGCAACTTGTCACTGTCTGCTTCACAGCCCTCCAATGCTGTGTCCCCTGGGTGCCTCCCTCTCCCAGCCACCCAGGGTCCTCCTGCAGCTGAGGGTGCTGGGGACACTGCAGAAGTGTGGGAGGGATGCTGAGAGTGTAGGGACCACTGAGCTCAGAGTAGCAAATCTGGTCTCATCCCAGTCCTGTGCTCTCCTATCCACTCAATAATTTTGGGTTAGACGCTTTCAGCCCTGCCTCGGTTTCCTTATCTGTTCATTGTAAAGGGACACCAACATCACATCCCAGGGTAGCCCAAGGGTGGAAGGTGGGTCTCCTGGCACAGACCTGGCAGCACACACAGGCCACTTCGTCCCTCTATCCCTTGAGACCATCACACCCAAGGGGCGCACAGGCTCAGGGTGAACAGAGACGCACACAGGATAAAGGACTGTGTGAGGCAGTTACTGGCGAGCCAGTCCTGAGCCAAGTCCGATCCCACATGGCACCCCTCTATTCCACAAAAAATAACAACTCAACAACGGACAAAATGCTTCTTTGCCGTAGACCACAACTCATTTCTTATCTTGCAAAATAAGCCAGTTATGTAATGAGAAAGCTCCTCGTAGCCCTGGGCTGCCCAGGAGAAGGGGCTGGACCTGAGCACATCTGCTGAGCTCCCAGAATTGATGGAGTGTGGGAGTTCCAGACCCATACAGGGTTTCCAGACCCTGCCTGTAGATTTCACCAAGATAGCCCTGGGAGCCATGGGAGTTTCATGTCCTGGAACCACTAAACAACTCTCTCTCCTTGTTGGGGTCTTCATGAGACACACCTCTGGCCCACATTTCTGAAGCTACTGAGAATGATATGGGGTGAAAAGCAGCTGTCTCACAGCTAATGGGGAAGTGGGGAGCAAGGCTTCAGTTACAAAACAGTTTGGTGGGTAGGGCTGGTCACATGCCTTAGCAGGGTCACTCCTAGGTCCACAGACACTCACACTCCTGCTTCAGAGGGACACAGCCTCAGAGCACAAATCCTTTTCCTGTGATGTTCCCAGCAAACAGCTGGACCAAGCCTGTCCTTACGTCTGAGGCTCTGCTGGGTCAGTGTCCAGGGAGAATAAACCCAAGAAATAAGCACAACTTCACAATGAGGAGCAACTAGGGCGGCAGCACAGCACCGCCTGGGAAATCCCACCGGAAGCCAGACCCGCCCAGGATGCTGCCCCATGGACACATGACCCCCTTAGGCAGTCACTGGTAATGGCCCTGGGTTTACAGCCAGGAATTTGAAGCTCAGAGAGGCCCAGCTCAAAGTCAGTCAGCTCCTGAGCCTAGGGCCAAACCAAGAGTAGGTTCCTGGGATACTTAAGTCACTTTGCTTAGCTTTATTGACATCATAGAAACTCTCAGCGCCTGGAATGAATGAACTGTGCTTGTTTATCATTCCTAGCTCAGCACTTCTTCCATGAGAATAGAATTCTGACTTTCTGGACAGGCTGGATAGCTCTGCAAAGTGTCTGGTAGATCCCGGGCTGTCAATGAGAGATGTTTCTAATGGATGCCCATTTTATGGATAGGCACACTGAGGTCAGAACAACTATCTTTCATTTCCAAAAGACTTCCACCTTTACCTTCCCTTGAACCCCGATCCCTCTGACACATGGTCCACATTAATTGGATTCAAGTGACATCAGCCTCAGAGCCCCAAGAGAACCTTGAACTATCCACTGATCATCACTTTGGTGTCATCTCAGACCTCAGAGCACTCTGTGGAGACTGCTAGAACCACTTAGACCACTCAGGAACCAGCTACAATTCATGCTTGCTGCCTCTCACATACCAGTGTGTAATTGTTTAAGAACAGTGACATGGTTCCATACCCCTGCAGAGACAGCCACATTACTGCTAGTTCCACAGCTGACCTACCCTGCCTACGCTGTTGGAAACACTATGTATAACCCTGGCACAGCAGGCTAGGGCCAAAAGGCAGGACGGGGTTGTGCTCTCCGTGGAGGTACACATGGGCCACTTCATGAGCCCAGTTGGGAGACACCGGAAGGGGGAGTTGCGGCAGTTCATAAGCCCTGGTTACTCTTGGGTCAGCTGCTGGAGGGAAGTTGTTCTGGTTATGACTTGGTGGCCATTCTTCCCTTCCTGCCAGGGGCCGAAAGCCTGGCTCGGGAAGAATGACGTAGAAAAAGTATTAAGTCTTTGTTTCCAGTTCCTGGCACACAGCTCCAAAGCCAGGGAACCTCAGGTATCTTCAGTGCCCTAACGAGATGGTGTCTGAGCCATCAGCTTTTGGGACAGGGTTGGTGGTCAGGAGCCTGTGATTACAGGATTGGACTTTCAGCGTCACCTTTGACCAGGGTGTGGGGTGGGGGAGGGGTATGGAGATGATCACCAACAGCCAATGATTTAACCAATCACACCTACCAGGAGCATTTCTGAAAAATGAGGTTTGAAGAGGTCCTGAGTTGGTAAACACATCTCCTTGCCAGGAGGTGGGAGCACTTCAGCTCCCTGCAGGGAGGAGCACTGAGCTGGAGAACCTTCTAGCACCTCTCCATTGACATCCTTCCCAATAAACTAGTGAGCTCTAACACAGCATGTTAGCAAACCTGAAGAGGGACTTACAGGACCCAAATTGAGGGCCAAGTCCGTGGGTAACCTGTAAAGCCAGGACTTGTGATGGTCACCTAGCGTGGGGACCCATGGGACACCACGCAGTTGGTATCAGAAGGGGGAAAAAGAAACCCGAAGCCCTTGGGCTGGCACAAAGCAAGGCCACTCTACATCTCCAGGACTCATAGGTCCTGGTGACACGTGCTTCACCAGGGGACTTGGTTCATTCATACCAAGCCTTCTTCCTAACAGATTTGTTAAAATCTACGGCAAGAAATCAAAATAGATAAATTACACAGCAGGCCACAATTCACAGCAAAATTAGGTACAACCTTGTGACCTGAAACTAATATTTTTATTTTGGGGGGTAATTCCTAATCCAAGGCAAACCAAGAGTCTGGTCAAAGAGCCGCCCTCCACCACCTTCCCAGCTGTGGTACCTCCAGAGACGGGACGCCCGGCCCCGCAGGCTGCGGGTACTCGCGTAGCAGCCGCTCCTCGTCCAGGAACTTGCCATCGCGCCCATTGCTGGCTGGCTGGAACAGCCCGTAGTTCAGAACATCCTTCAAACCCTGATTCAGCGTGCACAGGATTCGCTGCTTTGCCACCCACACCGTGGCATCCGGGTTAAAGCGGATGCATTTCTGCAGGGAAGGAAGAACATCTGGTCAGAGAAGCAGGAGGACACCAGAGCCACCCACCGAGCACAGGTCAGAGTCCAAGCGGCCCCTACTCCTTCCCACTGGGTATTCTGAGCAGACTTTGGGACCCCAAGGCTTTGACAGCTGCAAAATGAAGTCAGCTTGTTGCTTGGACAAAAACATGTGGTAAATACAAGCTGAAAGTCAGGATTGAAGTGTTGCTGTTGGTCTCTGCTCCCAACTCTCACCCTGGACTCAATGCTGCTGCCACCTGAGACCTGCAGGTATTTTCTGCTTGTGACTAACCACCCACAGCCCCAGGGAAGGACTGCCGGCTAGGAAAACACGAGGTTTGACCGAACCCAAGGCTGGAGCAGTTCTCCAAGGGGCACTGCTCGGTGGTGCCTCGGCGACAGCCGGCGACAGGGTGAAGAGGCCCGGTGGCCTTCCCAGCAGGCAGCTACGGGGGCAGGTTCCCATGATGGGTTAAGCGATGTGCTGTCAATCAGGAGAGCAGCTCCTGCAGCCAGCCTATCTGGCTCCCAGGGAATGTGACACCCTGCGAGTGAATGAGTTACCTGCCCCTTCCCAGTGACATAGTCTGAACTGCATGTGACCTTCTTCCAAGCTCACCAGCTAAAGGCCAACAGGGCCATCTGCTCCCACCAGTAGGAGACTCTTGTCGCAGTCATGTCCCATCCTCACTGGGTGAGAACTCTCTGGAAATCTCACATAATGAGGGTGTGATATCACATACATCCAGGTGAGGTCACTGAAACCCACCCACTTCTGGTTCAGGAATCACTTTGGTCCTCAGGTTCTAGTGACAAGAACACCTCGACTCAGGTTCCCTTGGATATTAACACCTACTGAAAGCTGAGGCCCCTTCTGGCAGCTGACAGGTGCTGGAGAAATATGGGGCTGAGCCATTTGTAGGGGACTAGTGTGTCACTATGGTAACACCAAGGCTAGTGTCCACAGTCACTCGGTGGGCATGGCTGGGGTACCAAGTGTTCCCAAGAACCATCCCTGCACAGAAAAGGACCAGCCTGCTTGGAAAAGCACCATTTGCACCCCACAGAGAAACTTCTGGGGAAGAAAAAGTTCAGAGATCAGAATGGCCTGGGTCTGCACCCCAGCCATGCATAATGACCTTGCACTCCTGGGCAAACCTGCCAGCCCAGCAATCCCTCTGTTCCTCAGTGAAAATCATGGCCTTGACTTACCCTGCAGGGCTGCTGCAAGGCTTGGCGTAGAGGGTTGAATTGTAACCTGGGAAAACGATGTCTTCACAACCTTTCAGCTCAAGAGTTACATCTACTGGGAAATGGGGTCTATACAAATAGCATCTTTAAAATGAGACTGACTAAAGCTGGGTGGACCTACAGCAAAGACCAAGTCTTCCTGCAAGTGGAAATGCAGACACAGCAGCAGTGTACAGGGAGATGATGGAAGGGCAATGCAGGCAGAGTAGGCCATGTTCCTATTGTAAGCCAGGAAACACAAAAGATGGCCAGCAACTTCCAGAAGCTGGAGAGAGTCCTGGGACACATCCTCTCTCCTAGCATCCAGAGAATAAATCTTGGTCTTGGACTTCCAGCCCCAGAAGTACAAGATGGCATATGTCTTCTGGTTAAGCCACCAGCACATGATTATGGCAACCAGGAACTAACCAAAAGGCAAAGCAACTGCTGCTGATCACAGCAGCAGAAAGCTTGAGCAGCTTGTACCTGAGACAGGACCTTAGCTGGATGAGGGCCCAGTGCCTAGGGGACCCTCTCTCCTTATGTGATGGGTGTTGGCACCTGTGCACACTAGAAGCAAAGAAAGTTCAGAAGAGGACTGTTCAGGGTCACTCCGGACAAACCTTGGGTATTACTTACTTTTCTCATTGCTGAGACAAAATACCTAACACTCAAAGTTAAGGGGGGAAAGGTTTATTTAGCTCATGGTTTGTAGAGGTTTCAGTCCATAATGAATTGGTTCCAAGGCAGGGTGGCTTCACAGAGGAAAATAGCTCATAGCTGGAAGAAGGTAGCAAAGCAACAAGGGGAAAGACAAACCTCTTTCTGCCCCTTGTATTGTATCCAGGCTACTGGGATTAGGGTGGTGGCAAGCCTATCAGTGGACTGATTCAGGAATCACTCACCCTTAAGCCTAGCATCCTTTATCCTAAACATTATACCATGAATCAAAAACACACTCTAGGTTCAGCTACCTTTGAAAAATCCCCATGTGTGATTGTATTAGGCTTTGGTGGGACATCTAAACACAAGCCATAACACTCTGTGTCACCTCTTACCCATCACTGACTCTACCTACTTACCCAGTATCCTGATTTGGCAAATCTCAATTCCAAGAACAGCCCTGACACAGCTTTAGAATGAATGAATGAATAGATGAATGAGTAAGTGCCAGGAGCCACAGAAACAATAATAAGCAAACCAGTCCTAGACTGCTACTTACAGTGTCTGACAGTATGGCAAAGGCAAACATTAATGCTAAGATAGACTCCCCTGGCAACTAGAGGAGGGAGCAGGTGCATTGCTTGGCAATGCATGATCACCAGACATCTGTCCAGGGACACAAAGATACCTGTCCAAGGTCAGCCATGGTCTGGGGACCATGTGAGTTGGAGTGGTATTTCCAGGGAGACCCATGAAAGGAAAGGTGGGGAGGAAAATGTAGAATGGAGACAGGACTGGCAGGTTTCCTTGTCCTACTGGTACCAACAAGTGAAGGAACACTCCTGTGTCTCTCCCTGTCCCCTGCAGCCCTGAGATGGCTGTCCCTTTACAATGTGTTAGATGTCCTGAAAGAGGGAATGATCAGCTGGGAGGCTTGGAGAGACAGCAGAGGCCAACCAGCTGTCAGGAACCCCAGTTCCCTGCCAGTCAAGGGGTCACTTGAGGAAACCCTCTCTGTCTTCCTCAAGCCTTAGCGGGTCTTCTCCATGTGTGGGTCCTTGGTCAACCTCATTAGGAGTGGGCAGAGGACGTGAAGATGCCCCGCATGGGATCTCACCCCATGGGGAGGCTCAGGTTCTAGTGGGAAATGACAGTAAACATGATGGAGATGACTGTTTTCATGGTGATGGTAATGACTGTGATCATGGTGATGGTGACAGTGGTGGTGGTGATAAAAATGATAAACACAACAACAATGACGGTGACACCATGATAGAGACATGGTTAACACTGAATTCTAACAAATCAAAAATTGCCCCAACCACAAATCATATTATTGTTGTTAAAGTATTATCATTATTCCCATTTTCCAGATGAGGAAGTTGAGCCTCAGAACCCAAGAAAGTAGAGGAGGTCCAATTCAAATCCAAGTCTGATCTGCCCAGAGCCTTAGACATCACTAACCAATATGTTATATTCCTCTCTATTCACATGTGGTCAACCTCAGGGCAGGCAAAGTGTTGTGACAGTCACTGTGAAAATGGAGGAGGATATTTATGTTTAGGCTGGAGAAATACTGTCCTTGTTCAGACTTCCCCTTAGTAGCTTGCCATAGGGTTGAGCATTTGCACTCCCAGGGGACCTAGCTTGATCCCCATAACAACAGACAAACTCTGGGAGATTAATTTTTTTCAAAAGAAGCAAAATCTAGTCTCCCAAGTGGCATTTAAAAAACAAGAATGAAGCAACAAAAGATAAAGCACACTGGTGATGGGACAAGACACCTGGCACAGTAATGCAGACGTCTGCCACATTGGCGTCTCTCTTGCCGACGCAGAAGACAGTCCCACAGTATGCTGTCCCTCAGTGAAGCACTAGACCCTGCGGCATCACGACAAAAGAAAACTCTCAGAAGTAGAGGTACAGAGCAAAAACTTTCACCCCAGCAAAACTTAACAAGATCAAAATAAATGTTGGAATAAGCACCTAGGCCCAGCATCCAAGTGCGTCTCTAATCAGGTAGCTCCAGACAAAGGCTCATACTGTCCTTAAACCTTGAGGGTTAGAATAGACCACCATGTGGGAACTGGACGCCAGCTGCCACATGAGTAGTTAATCAATCATCTGCTGTGACACCAAGTGCAACAAATGATCTTATTCCAAGGCAGGACCTTTCCCATACCCTCCTGCTGCCCCACTTCCTGTTGTCCCATAACTTCCTGTTGTCCCCACCATCCTCCGGCCTCGCCCCCAGTATCCACAACAAGACCAGCAATGACTACTGAGATCAAGAGATGCTCCCAGCCCACCCGTGCTCTGCCTCCCCCTCTGTCTAGTTTAACTTAAGGCCTCAAGAACAGATCATGGGTCCCCATCTCTACCCAACAGACCACTGCACTTTCTTCCTAGAGTCACAAGTCACATGTCCTCCACCAAGACACGTTCTCTTCTCCCCTCCCCCTGTATCTGACCACCATGCCATTCAGCTGGCTTGAGTTTTCCCCTATTCCAGCCCGCGGCATCCAGGAATAAGGAAGACTGACGCAGCCCTTTTTTTCTACCCTTTTTTTCTAGCACTATTCCTAAAGCTGGTAAATGCTGCTAGAATTGAACTGTACTAGATAAAACATTCCCAAAACAGAATATTCCTGGATCCAGGGTTAAAGAAAAATCTGGATTTTATAACACTGGGATGAAGGGAGCTACCATTCACAGAAGACCAACTGTATCGTGAACATGTCCTCTTGTTCAGTTAAAGCAGAGCTCTTGAGAATGCAGGCATCACCATCAGTGTGCACAACTGCAGGAAATCACGCCAGGGTTGGCCATGTTGCTAAACAGAGTAAAACACCGGCCCCTGCATCAGTACAGAACATGGCCAAGCTCAAACTGAAAACGGACAGAGCAAGAGAAACTTATTTGGTCAACTGCATTTGTAAGTCTGCTGCAAGATGTGAGCTAGAAACTGGAAATACCCAGACAGTGGGGAAGACTGGGGACAGAAGAGGTAGCAGCTTGCCTGGGTCTGCCACGTGGGCTGAGTGCAGGACTCAGCCAGATCACCATGACAAAGCACTATCCTGGGGCCGCAGGACAAAGGGTGGCTTGGCTTTGCAACGCTAAGGAGTGACAGGACACTAATCTTTGAGAAATCCTGCCCCACAGCACCTGGCCTGTGAATCCCACAGACCTCTTAGTTTACATGAGTTTGCTCAGGCTGTCATAACAAAGCATCACAGGCAGGTGGCCTGAACAGCAGACAATCGCTGTCTCACATTCTAGAGGCTGGAAGTTGGACTTTGCACATGTTACGGTTTAGATCTGGAGTGCCCTCCCAAAGCGCCACGTCTGCTGGGCATTCAGAAGGAGACTGGATTATAGGAATTCTCTATAGCTCACTTGCTGTCAGAAGACAAGACCTGGTTGGAGGTGGTCACTGCACGGTGTGACCTGGAAGGACATATCTCCCTCCCTAGCTCCTTCCTTTTCACTCTGCTTTCTGGCCACCATGATGTGAGCATTTGTCTTCCACCAGACCAATTCTACCATGCCCTTCCTGTCTAGGAGTCAGTCAACTATAGACTGAGTCCTTTAAAAACCATGAGCCAAAATATAAACTTCTCCTTTAAGCTGTGGGTGCAGGTATTTTGTCCCAGTGACAAGAAAATTACTAAGACAGTATATTATGTTTCCTCCCTATGTCCTCAGATTGTCCTCCATGTCTGTGTCCTGATTTCTACAGAACCCCAATCAGACTGGATCAGAGTTGACTTAATGATCTCATTTTACTTGAATTACCTCTTGGAAAATCCTATCTCTGAAAGCAGTCACACACCGAGGTTCTTGAATTAGGAGTAAAGTGTAAGAATTTAAGGGAGGGATACAATTACCCCAAAACACCATCTGAGCATGGGCAAGTCTCACCAGCCCACTAAGGTCACATAGCCATATGCAACACATTGCTGTTGAGAGCTGGTTCACACAAATGATAGTAGGTCACAAAATTTGCTCCTTTGGGACCATCTAGTCACTACCACCAAACAGTGCCTGGCCTACTAGGGTGGCAGTTTCTTGAACAAAGCGATTTTTGGCTTGGGGCAAGATGGCAGGAAATTTCATGTCAGAGACTAAACTGCTTTCCAAGTCTATTTGGGGCCTGTGCCATGGTGATGAGGGCAGTGCTTACTTTGTGAGACAGCAGTGATAGCAACAGAGTGTCTAGACAGAGCTGAAAGAACAGCAGAGAATACAATGCATAAAACACACCTGATTACAATCTGTGGAGGATGATTAATGACACAAGGGTCAAATTATGGGGCTACTTTCAGGGACCCCACCTCTGCTGCTTTTGTAACTTCCTGTTCCTCCAGTAGATAATCCACCCACTCTTGACTTTCGCCCAAGGAACGCAGCAGAAACTATAAGGACGAAGGGGTGATGTGCCATAGCCTTTGGGATAGCAGACCCCAGGGAATTCCTGACATGACATTATTTGGGATCCCGAGTTTGAGATGGGGCAGTCCAGTGCACATAAAGCCCCCAGCTCTGCACAGGCTTGTAAGCAGCACTCACCAAGAACCGGAACCTTCTGAAACAAAGATGTTCCTGAGTATGCCACTCATCACAAAGCAGTGCACTTCACACTGCAAACTGCGGGGCATCCCTGATTTCTTCCTGATGCATTTTTCAAGGACCCACAATGAACACAATCATAGCAGAAACCACAGCAAGACACACTGAGGAGGATCCTGACCTTTCACAGCGGTGCTTTTGGACTCTGGGTACCTGCACACCTCTGAAAACTAACCAACACAAAGGTCAACCCAAGCTACATTGTGCTGTTTCCAGAGGCAACTGTGCAAATGAAGTGATACTTCCGGCTGTGGACAAAGCCCCATCGGACTGGTGCTTGTGGGAACAAACACCAAATGCTGGCCTGGGCAACAGCTAAAGCTTAAAACTAGGGCTTTAAGTAGAAGAGCAAACAGTGAGTGACCTTGACCCAGAAGGCAGCCTGACTAGAGGAGGCTGAAGCCCAAGCACCAGCTCATGCTTCTGTGCGTCTAGACACTAATAAGGAATAACATGGCTGTGGGTTCACTTCTCCAATTAGAAGAACGTTTCAAACAATAAAAGCTTAATAGTGGCCATTTGATGCCAGGGAAATAGGGCAGGCGGGCTGTTTCTCCTGACTCTTGTGAAGGGGCCGTGCAGCTGTCTCTGCCATCATCAGGTAAGATCCAGGGGCTGTACGTGCACTCCTTGGAGATGAGTTAATTTCCTCTTTAGACAGCTACAATTTAGGTGGGGCCTTCGCAAAGCAGAAGGTTAGACACTGGTGCGAAAAGTGAGATTAGAAGCAATCAAGTGAGTGGAATAACAAGGCAGTAAGGTAAAGGTAATTAAATGATCCTGACTACAAATACGAAGCATTTACTCCAACTCATGGCCAGCTCAGTAACAGTGTCAAATGCATCACATCACCACGTGTTCCGGAAGTAAGGATTAACACCACCCCTGCCCAAAGAGGAGTGCTCCAAACTTTCCAGGTTCACAGAGCCACACAACTGCAGGAAACAATGCCAGAGCTAAAGGGACCCTAGATGCCAAGCCAATACCCTTCACCTTGTCCCCACCGACAAACAGCCAGAGCCACCAGTCAGGAAGGAGGACCAAGAAGGAAATATAGCAAAGCAGCTCCTGGGGAAGGGAGGGGCAGAGAAGTTGCTGCATTCAGAGGGAAGGAGAGAGCTGTGTCCACCGAGAAGGGGAGGTGTGGGGGAAAGGCCAGTGCTGGGAGTGGAGTTAGAGACAGGCTGGAGGATCATGCAAACCCAATCATAGAGCAAAGGTGCTGAGAAAAGCCTTGCCCTTGGATTGAACATGGAAAATTAAAGATTGATGCTTCAGGGCCTGGTATGCTTACCTTCTGAGTGATTCTCACCAGCTTGCATATCAGCAGAGGAGGGATGACCTGCTCTCCACCAGTATGACCTCTGAACCACAGTATTCTCCTTACAGCGCTTTTATATAAAATGCAGTCACACCAGGCCAAAGCAGTTTTCCCAGACAGTATTTTCTCAAAGAGACTTGAGTGGGAATTAACTGTGAGCTTCCGCAGAAGAGCATACCAGCACGGACAGCAATGTGTAAGCTCTGGAGACCCCTGTGAGCTGGGCCCTCTTTCACTTACAAAACTACAACTTAACATCTAGCAGAGGAACATATGCTGCAGAATCGGTACAGCACACAAAATCAACTGATACTAGTTAAACTAATTTTTTGCTTTTTCCAAAATGACACCTATGTAAACAGAGTCCCTCTCTCTTCTGCAAGCATACTTTGTATGAGGAGTAGGATCAAACTTGACTTGCAGTGGTACCTTCCAGTACAGGGCCCCAGGCCTTCCCTTCTGTTTTAAACAATTTATAACTCACCAATTTCTGAACTCATGCCAAAAGTGTGATCCACTCCACTGAAGCAGGATTGTCACTGAGGTATTACAGAGAAGATGCAAGTAGAAAAGTGACAGTGAGAAGGGGACTGTCTTTGGCTTTAGCAACCAATTAATGAAACCACAAAGAATACAGATTTCATGCTTCCCTTCCTTCCCAAAGATGATCCAAGTGCATGTGACAAAGGACAGAGATGAGTCACTCAAAGTGAAGGCCAAAGATACTAGGCATATATTTCTGTAAGGCAAAATAGAGAATGCACAGAGGGATGGATGGTTAGATGGCTATTTGAATGGATGAGTGGATGAGTGGATGGATGAGTAGATGGAGAGATAGATAGTTTCCATGAATAGATGGAGAGATACAGAGATGGTCAGTTCGATGGATGGGTGATATATGGAGAATGGATGGGTAGATGGAGAGATGGATAGATGGATGAGTGGATGGGTAGATAGATAGGTAGGTGGATGGATGGGTGGATGGATGAGTGTAAAGGTAAATAAAAGTGAGATGGACTAGAGGTAGGTGAATGACAGGTGGGTGAAAGATCAGTAGATAATATCAATAAAGCCAAATATCAAAAGTATGACAAGTGAAAAAGCCAAATTATAAATGGCACGTCCAGTATGGTGTTTTTTAAACCCAACAATACAGTGTCATATAGTAACTGATACATATAAAAAGAGGTTAACTACCTCAAGACATAATATTGAGTGAAATAAATCTGACCTATAAGTTTAAATATCACACAGTTTCTCCTTTATGAGTATCCCAGAGATAAATAAAAAGCAAAATAAAAGACAGATAATAGGAAATGGGGAGATCTTTGTCAAATAGGAACAAGAGCTGGAGGTAGGGGAGGAAGACCAAACCAAGAAAGTTGAAAAGAAAAATGAAAATGGAGCTTTTGCAAATGGGAAGACAAGCAAGAGTTAGCAGGAACAGGAAGGTGTGGGAGGGGAAAAGGACAAAAAAAAGAAAAGAATGAAGATATGTTATATATACATGTAAAAACCTCCCATGATAAATGTAATCATGTCCCGCAAACATCTACTAATAAAAAAGATGAGAGGAATTCTCAATGAATTTCTGACAATGCTTACGTCTGAGGGCAGGGGACCGCAAATGCGAATGAAGACAGCTTTGACTTTATCAGTAATGTTTAACTCCTATCATTGAAAAATGACAAAATCTCACAAATGTTAATTCTGTGTAATGGATACCCCGATGCTTATGATACTGTGTTTTGACATTTTGCTGTATTTTTAATTGAAATTAAAAACAAAACCAGAACTGCTGTTGAAGATCAGAGGCATTTCTCAGCCTCCTGGGGTGAGTCCTGGGCCCCAGTCCACCCACTCCCAAGTATCTAAATGAACGCTGTCACCAACACAATCATCTTGTTTGATGGCTTTTTTTTTTTCAGGGCAGAAAACTGGCTCAATTGAGCTCACATATGAGTAATTTCTAATTAAGTCTCAGCTCAAAATGAAATTTCCTTTTGGCCAGTAGACGAGCAGATGCACAGGAGCCTCCGTTCTGGTATAGGAACATTTAAATGCAGAAGCACAGCTTGCAGGAAAACACACTTTTTGACACAGGAGTCAGCATCTCTGCACTGATCCAACTAGAGATACCATGGGAGACTCTTCTGTGACAGTATTTAAGAAGTCAGGGCTGAGCGCTGGTCTCAGGCACAGGTGTGAATGGACAGGCTTGTCTCCAACATGAGACACAGTGTTCTCAAGAGCTTGCTCTGCCTCTCAGTCTGCACACCCTGTGACTCCACTTACCCTGAACACCCAGAACAGGAAAAGCCACGACAAGAAGGCTCTGGGTTACCACCAGTTGGGGGAAGAGACAGAGACTGTTTGTTGTAGAGTGTGTTTCTCCTCTGGGGGTGCTGAGAGCTTCTAAATTAATAAGGGTGATTACTTGGTAATTTACTAAAATGCACTGACTTAGGCATCTTCTGTGGGGACATTATACAGTACATGCATTAGACTGGCTTTTTAAAAAGAAAGAAAACTTACTGTGGCCCTGTGCTGAGAAACTGCAAAGATGTAGCATCCTATTTAAAACCTGTTGACTCAAGTCCCCATTAAGTATCCTGTGCTCCGGAACATTCTCCAGCAAGAGCCTCTCCCTGGGACCTCACTGTCACAGGAAGCTGTCTTGCTGGAGCCCCTACTTGCCCCTCCTCCTTTGTCTCCTTTCTTCAGAGAAACCAAGCCCACTTTTCCAAAGCCAACAAGGTCATGTGATCTGTGCTAAACTTCTGCTCAACAACCAGCATCACAAGCTTGGCTGTGGCTTTTATACCTGCACACTCGCCTTCTTGCCCAGAGATAGGTACCACACCCCAGGCAGCAGCGCCCAGCCTCCTTCGTGGGCTCAAAGCACCAAGCTCACATCCACCCCAGCCTGGAAGTTTCCAGGCAAACAGCACCGAACAAACCTGCCACTATCCAGGGCTCAGCTGTCTCTCCTCACCCAACAAGGGAAGGCTTCAGTGGCTCCATTCTCTCACCAGGTAACTAGTGGTCATTCTGCTGTCCCAGCTGCTGGGGCACAGCAAAACACACAGGGGACTCTTCAAGGAAGAAACCCTGATTAAACAGCCCCCTGAGTACTCCACTGCGAAATCACAATTGAAGAGAAAGAGGTAGTGGGGTGGAAAAGGCACCATCAAAATTTGGCAGAGGAGCTGCCCAAGTTGGTGGCAGATTCATCTTCATCCTAAGATGCTAAGAAGCCATGGGAGGGCTGTGCACAATGCAGTAGCCACCATCATTATGTGGGAAATCAATCACCACGGGCATGTGTGAAAAACTTTTCTGCAGAAGATCTGGCAGAATAAAAGGTGCTGGGGACAGGGTTGGGTTAGGTAGTGATTAAGACAGAGACAGTGATACAGATTGATCGGGAATTTAGAAGGCAAAACAAAGAGACCTGGGCATGGGTTTGTTGGGGCATTTGGGGAGATGAAAGTTTGGCTGACCCTACAATCTGGCTCTGAGAACTAACTCAAAGAAGGTCCTCATAGCCCAAAGGAGAAACAATCCAAACAACTATCACCAGGGAAAAGCTTAGGGAAATGAGGCTTCCCAGAGTAAATTACTGCTTGAAATCAAAAAGAAAAGAATAAATTGTAATAGATAACACAATGAGAAAGAGTTGAGTGAAGAGAGATGACCACAGAAGGTCACACGTTGTATGGCTGTTTCTATGAAGTGTCTAGAACAGGCAAATCCATAGAGACAGAAAGCAGATTGATGACCATAGGGCTGCAGGTGGGAAGGAGGATCAGCTGTAAATGGGCATGAGCAGTCTTTGGGAAATGGCAGAAATATTACAAACCTGAATGATGGCGATGCTTGCAAAGTTACTAGAAATCATTTAATTACACGCTTAAAATAAGTGACTGCTATGGGTTGGAAAGTGTAACTCAGTAAACCTCTTCAGGTTGTTTTGTTTTGTTTTTGAGGTACCAGGAATGAACCTAAAGCCTTCATACACCCCCCCCCAGCTCTTAAAAAAAATTTTTTTTTTAAGACAAGATTTTGCTAAGTGGCTCAGGTTGGTCTCAAAGTCGCAATCCTCCTGCCTCGGATCCTCAGAGTGCCGGGATGATAGGTGTGTATCACCATATCTGGCTTGCTTTTCTTTTTCAAACACGAACCCCATGGCTGAGAGAACAAATTAGAGCACGGTCAAGAATGGAGGTGCAGGATGAGCCATGCCAGTCAAGGGCCTTTGGGTTTTCCACAGAGAAACGTGTTTGGGGAAATGAGACAGGACCCTCTGACAGACCACCCTGGAGAGGTTAGCATGTGACATTTGGGCAGAAGTGGAGATGAGGAAGCCCTGGGCTAGGAGCAATGTGGGCCCAGGGAGGACTGAAGAGGCCACCCTGAGCTGGGCAGGGAAACAGAGGCAGAAAGCAGAGGATGAAGAGGGGAGGGGAGGACAGGGCTTCCAGAACAAGGTGTCCTGTAGGGACGAGCATGTAGGCTTTGAGTGCCAGCTGCAGGAGCAGCACGGAAATACTGAGCTCCACCTTGGCCAGGGCCCTCCTGCCATTCCCTGTCCAGCGCTATGCAGATACTGCAAAGGACACATAGATGGGAACCCAACTGGGGCCAGGCGCTCCGGGAGAACATATCCCAGAGGATGCAGGACAACGTTCCCGAGCAGAATGGAGAGGCTGCTGCTCAGGGCAGTCTCCATAGCCACCCAGGCTGCCTGCTCTCCAGAAACATAAATTCCAAGAATCCCTGCACGAAGACCTTCAGCTTTCCCTGCCCAAGTGCCCAAAAGTCCCGAATCAGAAATCACACAGCACAGGGTTCTAATGTGGCTTTCCCAAGGTGGCCATCTGTACAGAGCCTTCCTGTCTGTCCATCACAGTAGCCACCTCCTGGTCCTGCAGCGTGAGGGGCAGCAGTCACACCTTGATTCTCAGTCCCTGTATGGGGACACGGCTCCACCACCCCCAAGACAGACAGCACCCTCCTCATACTCCAAGGCACAGGGAACCTCAAACAAAAAGGGCAAATGGGATGAGAAAGCACCTGCGATCTAAAGAATAAGAGGGGGCTGAGAAGCAGAGAGGGGGGAGGGCGCCAGTTGGCTCCAGTGTAATTCTCCATGTCAAGCAGGAAGGCCAAGGTCACTTTGGAGTCAGGTGTATGGGATTATCCATGTGGATGCAGGTGGTAGATTGGGGGGCGTCTTATAACTGATGCGGGCCAGAGGGAGGCAGAGGCTGCAGGAGGGAGAGGCGGAGCCCCTCAGGCCTGGCAAGTCTGAGGTTGCTCCTTTGGGGGAGGAATTTGTGACACAGAGAGTGGGGGTGGGTGGCGTGAATGAATGGCAATAAATTGTCTTTGAGCAAGTCAGGCTAGCAGCTGAAAGGCTTTTTGCTAAATGAATTATGTGACTTGGAGATGCATCTATTTAATAAATGGAAACACTGATTAGAGCAAAAGGGAAACCCTCATTCTCCCACAGCACCTGCCAGCGGGTGGGCAGGCCCTGGCACCTTTGCTGAGCTGCTTAAGGCTTGTGAGGACACGGCTGCCGGTGCCACACTTGGGGAGAGCAGAAAGGCTGGTGCTGGAGACCCTCAAGGAGCCCCCACCTCAGAAGCACACCGCGGCCCCACGGCGCTTCCTTCTCCAATCTCCCCGCAACATGCCAGTCAAAGTGGATTAAACCTGAGCTGCCTTGCTTTATTGCTACTTCCGTGTTCACTGTCCTCCAAAAATATTAATAACAGAAGAAGCTGCTTTGGTCGATATTGATTTTGGCACACGCTACCTTTATTTAAAGGCCAAGCTGAATGACCAGTGCCAGCATTCCATCACAGCGTGCTCGGAATGACACAGGGAGATTCTCTGCAGGCCCAGAGCCCATGCCAGCCCCCATGTGCCCTCTAAACCCACCACCTGGCCCTACTGGGTTTCTGCATGCACCTGGAGCTTTGTCGGCATGACCTGAGGCTTTCGTTCCAAGGTTTAAAGCTTCAGTCCCACCAGAGGTGTGAGCCTGGAAACAGCCTTGCTCAAAAAAGGGGCAGAGAGTCCAGGCCACACCAGGGAAGGGGGTCACACCTGGCAGTGGTGGGGTGGTCTCGGCAGCTTCTTCCAGCACTGTCACCAGTGGGAGGGCACTGGGACCCCAAGGACAAACTCTCAGACAGCTCCGCTTGGCTCCTCCAGGCAGGATTCCAGAACTGTCTCAGGTCTCCAGGTAGACACAGTGGACACAATCCACCAGGGACAGCACAGGGAACAGTGTCCACTTTGTTGCAGAGAGCTCACGCCTGTGGGATTTCTGATCTCAGCATCTAGGGGCTTTGTTTGTCTTGAATAAAGCGAAGAGAGGTGGTCTTCAGAAGGTTCCAGAATGATTATGCTCCTGTAGCGGAGACTGACCCCCTTGGAGGTCAGTCTCCACTTCACCAAGCGTCACTGTACCTCAAGCCTGAGAGCAGGGGCAACTGTGGCCTCTCCAGACGCTGCTGGGGAAATGATCCCCCCATCCCACCCCATCCCTGTGTCCCGGTAAAGGTGACCCTGCCAGGAAGGGGCCAAAGGAGATAGGGACACAAAACTCAAGCTTCCTGGACAGCAGCACAGCGGCTGTCCCAAGCTATAGGTGCTACCCTTTTGTACGGTCTCTAGTCCCCCCATCCAGTATCTTCACAGCGAATGACAAAGGGTCTTTAACTCCTCCAGTAAGTGACAAGGCCCTCCCAAGAGGATCAGCACAGTGGCTGCTCCATGGCGAATGGTCACAGTGACAGACACATTCATGGTGCTCAGCATATGCCTACTACAGAGGTGTGTCCCATCCCCTGAGGCCTGTAGTGCAGAAAGGTGTCAGGTTTCAGACTTCGGGGTATTTGCATGTATGTAACGAGGTATCTTGGGGGTGGGTCCCCAATGTGAATACTGAATTTTATTATTTCCTATATGTCTTTACATATATAGCCCTAAGGTAATTTCACACAACACTTCTCATAATTTTTGCATGAAATGAAGTTTTTCAGTGTGAATTTTCCACTTGCTGTCACATTTATGCTCAAAAATTTTAAGGTCTTGCAGCATTTTGGATTTCAGATTTTCAGAGTAATGATGCCTAACCTTCCTGGACTGGATCACTTCACAGGATAGCATTTGTCCCTAACTGACAGACGGGACCTTGAGGCCCTGAGGCTCTCAATCCCTTGCTCCAAGCACACATCTCAGCTGACTTCCATCCCCTGCTGCTTCGCCTGCAGGCTGTCTGCTGCCACCCTCCCATGGTGGGTGCCATCCGCAGGTACAAATCGGAGCTGGGTACCAAGAAGGTACGGGGCACAGAGAGTGCCGGCATCCTGGGTCCCCATCCAGCAGGTTTCCAGCACAAGGCTGAGTGTCCCCAAGCCACCTGCTCTGTCTGTCATTGGCTCTGGTGTCTGATCATCCATGTCCTCATCTGCAAACTAGTTTTAATCATAATCGTCTCCACGGATGACAGGTGCACAGGTGGGCAATGTTTTCTCTTCATCCGGCTGTGGTTACACACCGTGGTCCATCTGAACAGAGAAGAAGCTGGTCCTTGTAGCTCTGCTGTACTTCAATAGAGATGCTCATAAACACACAACCACTGCGAACCTCAAGGCTGCAACAAGTTCTACACAACGATGCACATTAAGACCTAACATAGTATACGGAGCATGGCAACCCTCGAGAAAGTTACAAAAGTGCTCAGAGTGGTGGGTTCCCCTGTACAGATCACATCCGCAGGCTCTTGATGTGTCACATTTGGCATGGCACAAGGTGCATGCAGTGTCGCAGTTGGAGCCGCCATCCCTGCTCCCCAGGCAGCAAGCAGAGGAGCACTTGCTGTGGCGTGTACCCAACCCTAGCAGCCACATCCTTCCGTATTGCCTCTGGCCTCTCAATTTGGACCCTCAGGTCTCAGGTCTGAAATCCAAGAGAAGACTTCCTATCCCTTGTCCTACCCCCTTCTCAATAAGCAATACCAGGGACTAGAGAGCAAGGGGCAGCTGGTCCTGCAAGATGAGAAGGAAATACAGTAATGGGGCGCAGAAGTCTCCACCCCTGAGAGGCAGTCACTGAGAAATGCAGCATCCGGGGGCTATGAAGGTCGTGCATGAGACCCGAAACACAGAAGTCCTACAAAAAGGATCAAGAGCAAGATACGGGCACCTCTCAATACCAGTCATGTCCCCTTCAGACAGCTGCATAGAATCAAAAGCCTGGTGGGAGTGTGCCCCCCTCAGCCTCCTGGGGCCCTTGGCACTTCTTGCTTGGCTGGGCAGGGACTGGGAAGATGTGAGGGGGTGAGGGGGCCAGCTGTCTGGAGAGCCCCCTCCTGCCAGCGATGCTCACTGAGCAGAAATGCTCCAAGGGCTGGGGAATCATTGCTTCACGATGATGGAAGAGGATGAGGCTGAGACACAGTGCTCACCTGGGGGTCCCGGTATAGAGCAGTTAAAATAATCTCAGACACAACAGGGGGCCTCACCTTCCAGAAAGACTCACCCCACCCACACACCTGTGGTCTTTAATCCTGATATGTCAACTCAAGTGGATTAAGAAGCCCCCAGGGGATTAGTAAAGCACACTTATGGGTATGTCTGGTGCCTCATGAAGGTGTCACCTTCACTACTACATCTGGTCCCTGGCTCCTTCCCTCTGACACTGTTCCCTTGTGCTGCTGCCACCATGTCCTTCAACCATGATGTTCCTTCCGAAGAACCAGCTGACCATGAGTGGAATCCATTTATACCATGCACCAAATTAAACCCGTCCTCCCTTAAATTGTGGGCATCAGGTATTGCGTCTCAGTGACCCCAAAGCTAACTAATACATGGCTCCTTCAGCTTTTCATCTGAAAAGCTAGGCAGCCAGACCAACAGACATATCTACCTTCACAAGGGAGGCCAGGAAGACTCACCTGTGTGTTCTCAGAAAAGAACCACAGTGTTGCCACTCAACTGGACAAGATGGAGAG